>JAPMUY010010967.1:35000-77500 GCA_026901105.3 Galaxias olidus | reverse complement strand
CTCTCTCTCTCTCTCTCTCTCTCTCTCTCTTTCTCTGTCTGTTTCTCATTTTCTCTCTCTTTATCTCATTCTCTGTCGCTCGCGCGCGCTCTTTCTTTCTCGTGCTCTTCCTCTTTCTCCAAGGTAGAATAATCCCTTTTGTGATGGTGTGTGTCACTGCATATGTGTGTGTCTTCTAAACACTTTCTGTGTGTGTGTGTGTGTGTGTGTGTGTGTGTGTGTGTGCCCACACAGCTGGAGTAGAAACACAGCACAAGGGAAAACAATCTATTTTCAAAATGGAAAACTATTTAAATTATTCACAGCAGAATCATCGTTGACTAAACGAGCGTGTTTATTGATATCCTCACGTCTTTGACCCAACACACACACACACACACACACACACACACACACACACGGGGTGGTAGAGTTGGTGGTGTTTTTGTTCCGCTGGCACCACAGAGACAGAACGGAGGATAAAACAGCCTCCTCCATCTCTTCCTCCTCCTCCTCCCCTGAAGGTACGCTTCAGTGAGTTGAACGACCAGGAGAGAGAAAGAAAGAAAGAGAGAGAGAGAGAGAGAGATGGAGAGAGAGAGAGAGAAACAGAGAGGCAGAGGCAGGATAGAACAATGAGCAACACAGTTTTTGATATAGCTGAGGGTCGTTGTAGCTAATCCCTCCCTCTTCACCCATTCAAACGGCCTTTCTCTCTCTCTCTCTCTCTCTCTCTCTCTCTCTCTCTCTCTCTCTCTCTCTCTCTCTCTCTCTATTTCTCTCTCTCTCTCTCTCTCTCTCTCTCTCTCTCTCTCTCTCTATTTCTCTCTCTCTCTCACTCTATTTCTCTCTCTCTCTCTCTCTCACTCTCTCTCTCTATTTCTCTCTCTACTTCTCTCTCTCTCTCTGTCTCTCTCTCTTTCTATCTTTCTTTTTCTCTGATTCTCTCTCTTTCTGTTTCTCTCTCTCTGTTTCTCTCTCTCTCTCTCTCTCTCTCTCTCTCTCTCTATCTCCGTCTTTCTTTCTCCCCCCCCCACTCTCTTTTTCCTCTACACCTCCTCGTCCAACCTCCCTTTCTCTTTCTTCTCCTTCCTGTCTGACACCGTCCGTCCGTCCATCCCTTCACTCACTCTGTCTCTTCTCCTCAGCAGAAATATGGTACCATGTCATTTTGATGCTAATTCTCAGAGTGATGAATCTTTACGCCTTTTGTGCCCCTTTCTTCTCTCGGGGACAGGACGAGCAGGGATTTAGCTTTGAAGAGAGAGAAGAGAGCGAGAGGGGGGAAGAGAGAGACGGAAAGGAGAAAGAGAGAGAGAGAGAGGAGAGAGAGGGGTATGGAGGAAGAGAGGCCAAGTAGGTAGAGAGAATAATAGAGAAAAGGAAGGGGAACGGGAGTTAAAGAGAGAAAGAGACGAGAGGGTCATAGAGGAGAAGACAGGGTTGGAGGAGAGACGGCGGGAGAGCAAGTATTTTAAAAGAACGAAGAATGAAAAGCGGTAAAGAGAGAGAGAAAGCGAGAGAAAGAGAGAAGTGCAAGTCATAGTAGCAAAGGGTGTGAGAAGACGAGAGAGGAAAGAGAGGGGAACAGAAAATGCAGAGGGACTGAAGTGACGTAGAGCTCCTTTGTGTATAACAGACTCCATATCCCATAAGCTTTAGGTTTCAGAGCCAGCCCTTAGAGACAGTGAAAGCTGTTTAACTCACACAGACATAAAATGGTGTGGTAAATGTGACAGACAGTCACTGTTCTAATATCCCCTGAATGTAATTTTCAACTTTTATAAAGCATTCATGGAGAATCACTGCCCTAAAACGAACTGTTGGATTGGATTTTGGAACCCAGGAGTCATGCACATTGATGTGTGGTGTGTGTGAGCCACTTCATGTGTGTTTTACGTGGCTCTGAAGGCGTGTGTGTGAGCGTCTATTCGCATGTTTGCGTTGTGTATTCGTGTCTGTGTGTGTTTGTGTGTATATGTGTCTGTTTGCATGTTATCTCTGTGTTAGTGTGTGTGTGTGTGTGTGTGTGTGTGTGTGTGTGTGCATGCGTACGTGCGTGCGTGTGTGCGTGCGTGCGTACGTGCGTGTGTGTGTGTGTGTGTGTGTGTGTGTGTGTGTGTGTGTGTGTGTGTGTGTGTGTGTGTGTGTGTGTGTGTGTGTGTGTGTGTGTGTGTGTGTGTGTGTGAGTGTGTGTTATCCCTGTGTTAGTGTGTCTGTGTATGTGTGTGTGTGTGTGTGTGCTCTGTGTGTGTGTGTGTGTGTGTGTGTGTGTGTGTGTGTGTGTGTGTGTGTGTGTGTGTGTGTGTGTGTGTGTGTGTGTGTGTATGGGTGTGAGTGTGTTGTCTCACCTGCCCAGTATCTTGCTGACACACCCATGGCTGACTCGTAGCTGGCGGGAGATGTCGCAGGGGCGGACACCTTGGTGAGCGAGCTCTACGATTCGCTGCCGCACCACATCTGGGAGGGGTCTACCGTTTACGAACACGCCCCCTAATTGGTTTACCCCGCCATGTCCTAGAAGAGAGGGAGACACTGTGTGAGGGAGGAGGAGGAGGAGCAGCAGGAGGAGGAAGAAGAGGAAGAGGAGGAGAAAAGGAGGAAGAGGGGGAAAAGTAGAAAGAGGAGCAGAAGGAGAGCAATAGAAAGATAGAAAAAAAGAAAAAGGGACGAGAGAAAGAGAGAGAAGGAGAGATATTGGGTAAAGGGAGGTAAGAATCCAGGTGATTGATCAATCAATTAACCTATCAACATGATCAACCCCTATATCAAAGATGTTTAGAATCTAGAGTTGGCATGGACTGGGTTTGAGGGGGGGGCAGGTAGGGGGGCGGGGTGAACCAGCTAACAGGAAGTGATCATAACTGGCAGGCCCCTCCCAGATGTGTTGCGACAACCAATCGTAGCTGGGTTATAGGTGTTATCCACCTATCCTATATGGGGTTGATTTGGGAGAGAGAGATTAAACGAAGAAAGGAAATAGGGAGGGAGAGAGAGAGAGAGAGAGGGAGAGAGATCGAGAGAGACAGGTGGGAATAAAAAGACAGACGTGACGTTCATATTATCTCTAACAGAACATTGTTTATGTCTTATCTTTGAAACTCTACGCACAAATGGCTGAAGGAGTCATGGAAACGGACATGTGGTTGTCCTTTCAATTCTGATGTAAAACTTCTCAACGACCTGCAAGCTCTGCTCTGTCTAAAAACAAACGCACATATGTACACACACAGACATTCGAGGCAAACACACACACACACACACACACACACACACACACACACACACACACACACACACACACACACACACACACACACATAGTATACACAGTGGAATTGATATAGCCATTTGCCCGCTGACCCCAGTGTTGGACCTTAATCAATGCAGAGATCCTCTCTTGATCCCTGAGGGCGCTATGCTGTCCCTAGTGGCCATGATTGGCACTACAACCATCGAGACTCAGGAGATCCACAGGCTTCGCTTGGGGTTTGAAGGGTTAAAAGACGCAAGTTCATCAACGGCTGGACATTTTGGAGCTGCTGTTTATTTCTCAGGAGTTTATGTATTTGTCTGGTTTCTCTCTCTCTCTCTCTCTCTCTCTCTCTCTCTCTCTCTCTCTCTGTGTCTCTCTCTCTTTCTCTCTCTCTCTCTCTCTCTCTGTCTCTCTCTCTTTCTCTCTCTCTCTCTCTCCCCCTCCTCTCTTAGGTTCTCTCCAGTTGCAGTATATCTTCCTCACCATGGGCAAAGGGGTAAGCTGTAAATCAACTAGAATATTCCGCTAACCCATAATCCACTGGCTTTGTATTACCATAGTGATTACGTCTTTAGGGGAATGACACACTAAAACGTACACAGAAAACACGTACACATATGCACACACACGCGCACACACACAGCTAATCCTAGCTGAGGGTTAAGTAGATTTGAAACACATCAGCCTGCCAGGGATCTGTCCTGTAAGCACAAAGCACGTCCGTCCCCCCCTACCCTAAACTGACTCTGTCCCTATTTGTCCTCCTATGCCCCCCACCCCCCACCCCATCCCAAATAAAAACACATTGCAGACACACATGGAAAATCCCACACGGAGCACATATAAACATTCCGCACACAAAGCACCCCGAACACATACAAACAGTAAGGATACACACACAGGCACAGAGCAGTAAGTCTGCTAAACGATGTGTTACGATGGGTCAGAACCCAACGGAGAGCGGATTGCAACGCAAACTGAACACTCGGTGTATCTAGCTAAAAATAAAAATACTGAATGCCTGAGAAATGAACGTGCCGGGGTGTTTGTTTGGCTCCTATGATGTCTTGCCCCTACGATTCACACGACATCTATCCCTCTGCAAATGACAAAAGGGACTTTGATCAAAGGTTGTATGTTGGGTGGGGGGGGGGGGGGGGGGGGGGGGGGATTTCCCTTCCTCTCAAACAGCCAGCCAGCCAGGCAGCCCATTGTACGAAGGCAGTGGCCATAGCCATCCCCAACAAGTGAAGGTGCATTCCACAGAGTTACTCCACCGGGGATACCTTTCATATCTCACGAGGCAGAAATATTGAAATATATGGCAACAGAGGTATGGATTCATTCTAGCTCATCTAGACCCTGAGAGTGAGGTCACACACAAACGCTATTGCTCACCTCCATCTTGTGAAATACATCTGTTGAACAGTGTCTTGTACTAGTGTCTATGCCATCACTTTTCACCTTGGCCGCCATTTTGCACACATCCTCTGCACCAGCTGAACAGTTTGCCACGCCGTTTCTGAACAATTTAAACGTTGCAACGTTTTCTTTTCTCCTCCAATAGCATGATATGCCCAAAGAGGATAAAGATAATGTTTTTGCTCCCTGTTCCTAATCGAGGCCTTTTAAAATCACTTTTTCCATTTTGTGGTATCTGTCCGTTAAAAAAAATTATAATAGCCCACACTACAGCCTCAGTGTTAAAACACTGCAGGGACATGAACGACTGATAACAGAATTAGCTTTCATTCACTTTGTGTTCCTAAACCGGACGTGTGTGGGTGCTACACATTGGTGACCAGCGTGAGTCCCCTCCCACAACGTGAAGCGGTTTGGGTGAAACAGGCCGACGAGGGCGCTGGGAGAGAGAGAGAGAGAGCACAGTCCACCTCTGAAGGTTGAGAGCAGGGGCAGCCGGGGAGACTTTGAGAGAGAGAGAGAGAGAGAGCACAGTCCACCTCTGAAGGTTGAGAGCAGGGGCAGCCGGGGAGACTTTGAGAGAGAGAGAGAGAGCACAGTCCACCTCTGAAGGTTGAGAGCAGGGGCAGCCGGGGAGACTTTGAGAGAGAGAGAGAGAGCACAGTCCACCTCTGAGGGTTGAGAGCAGGGGTAGCAGGGGAGACTCTGAGAGAGAGAGAGCACAGTCCACCTCTGAGTATTGAGAGCAGGGGCAGCAGGGGAGACTGAGAGAAAGAGAGAGCACAGCACCTCTGAGGGTTGAGAGCAGGGGCAGCAGGGGAGACTGTGTTGCCGGGCAGGTGACATCACGTCAGGATAGAGAGATGCTTTAGGCCCACCGTGCCTTGGCAGTCAACAACGAGGAAGTGGTGAGATGGCTGCACGGACCCAGAGGCCTTTGAAACGCGTGTAAAACACCACGTGCTCACCCCGCCCTGGAAATGTTAGGGCTGTTAATTCAAATGTGCATGTTTGTAGTTTTAGTTAAGCCCCAGTGGAATACCCTTAGGCTCATTCTATTGACTTAAACGCGTGCTCGCTTGCTCACACACACACACACACACACACACACACACACACACACACACACACACACACACACACACACACACACACACACACACACACACACACACATACACAGTTCTGTACTCAATCACAGCAATGCTGGTCCAGCTTGTTTTGACAGCAGGTTCAAAGAAGAGCTCTCTCTCTCGGCTCTCCGTTTTCATGTCCCTTTTCTCTCTCTCTCTCTCTCTCTCTCTCTCTCTCTCTCTCTCTCTCTCTCCCCCTCTCTCTCTCTCACCCTCCCTCTGTCGAATGTTTTGAGAGTATAGCTGCGTGCGATATTCCGTTCTATGATATTTCTTCTTCGAATCATCCGGGCTTGCTCCGTTGAATAAAAACAGTTTGTTGTCGAGTCGTTTTATATGGATCCCAAAGCTCCTTCTGTGTCTATAGGGAGGAAGTAGCGAACGGGGGCTTTTTCTGATAAGGGTAATGAAATAGCCCCTTTCACAATTCCTATCTGGGCCATGCCGGGAAATGTGCTTTTGCTTTGTATAGCAATGGGGAGAAATGACTATGTGACCTACAAAATAAAATACCTCCAGATCACTATTTATTCACTTATCTGTGTCGACTATTTACTATTAAGCATTTAGGCTGCACCAAAGCATTGAGAGTTTTAGGATGTAGTACTCCTTAAATATAAAGAGGGGTTATGCGTTTTGAATTTAGCTAATATAACTTATAGGGCATAACACTAACGCACTGTGAGTTGTCCTAATATACAAAAGCAAAGGTGCTTTTTTGTAGAATTAATTTATATAGCTTGAAGGTGTTTATGCTACTTGATTATAAAAGATAATTCTAGCCATTTTAAATAAGGCTAGTAGGATAAGACAACCCACAGACCAGATGAAATGCACAAGCATAACCTCATTTGACCTTGGCATGCTCAAAAAGGTTAAGTGTATGCATTCTAAGGCAACAAATGTGTTTAGTGTGAGGAAAAGTAAGTGAGGGTCATCTTATTCCTTTTCTTCGTCATATTTGTTCATGGAAGTTTAAGGTTTAAAATCCAAGAACGAGGCTTGATTGATTCCATGGTTTTTTAAGCGGGGGAATACAGAGATAAAGAAGAATATATTCATGCTCTTCCATCCAGAAAATAAGGTCCATTAGCAGCTTCTTCCTTTTTCTCTCCTACTTTCTCTCTCTTTCTCTTCCTCCCTCTCTCTATTTCATCCTCGTTTTATCTCACTTGCCCTCATCTCAAATCTGCTGCCGCCTCACGGCCTAACGAATCCAAAATAAGGCAAATGAAAAATAGCAACACCGTTGCTGGTCCTGTTGTAAAATAGCGCTGCTGCCGGACACAAATCACGTTCTGGTGTTAACGTTTGCAAAGTTGCTTGAGAGAATACGGAATGAAGGAAATTGGCTTTGTAAACAATGAATAGATTTCGGGGATGTATACAAGGCTGGCGTTTTTAAATGTAGGTCCTCTCTTTGTAGGTAGGGGTTAGGTTGGGGAAACTACAGACGTTGGAGCCAAAGCGATATGTTTAATTAAATATAATTCTGTAAACTATAAAAGATTCATCTGCAAAGTTTGTACTACTAAAGGTACAGCAATTATGGCAACGATATGCAGCAACAGTCTAGAGCGTGGATTTTCTTTTAAATTCTTTCAAATGTAAAAAAACTAAAAACAAAAAAACTATTTATATTTTTGGACGTGATGATTATTCGTATTCTAAAATGTCCTTATAACTTAGAGATAAGTCTTTAAAAGCAGTTAGCCTACAGACTTATCTTCTTATATAACATTTGTCAGTTTTTTGTTGTTGTTACACTATAGTCGAAAAAATCATTAACCTATAACAACAAAAATCTAGATCTCACTTGATATTCCACTCATTATCATTACAAAATGTGAAATGCGATGTAGGCCTATTTAGAAAGGGAAATTACTTCGGTAATATATTGCTTAACATTGCAAGATCAATGTTAACCAAATAGAATAGGAATATAAATATCATGAACAGAATTTATTTTAATTTTTTTATTCTCCAAAATGAAATGTAAAACATAAATCATAAATACAATTTTCGACTTGCAGTTTCAATATTTACACGATATTTTTTTAATTGTTTGCAAAATGTAGTTAAGGTTCGCACTGGGTCTCAAAAAGTTTTAGAAACATTACTAATGACCTATTTACTCTGCTTGTTAACGATGAAAATATGATCTGTTTAGATAGCATAAATGTTACATTTTACTTAACTTCGTTGATGAAGCTACAGGCGCACTTGCGTCATCTGAAGTGCATAAACAAACACACACACGCGCGCGCACAAGCACATACGCACGCACACACACACACACACACACACACACACACACACACACACAAACATACATATATACAAACTCTCTTTCTTGCTTTCTCTCCCTCTGTCTATTTCTACCCGCCCCTTCCTTCTCGCTTTCTCTCTCTTTCTCTCTCTGTCTTTCTCTCTCACACACCCAAACGCACACACAAACGCGCGCGCGCGCGCACACACACACACACACACACACACACACACACACACACACACACACACACACACACACACACACACACACACACACACACACACACACACGTACACAACCACAAACACAAGATAGACATAACGTGCCTTATACCATACAAATAACAATGTTTTCACGCCTCACAGCCAATTCCTCTCAACCTCAGATCCTTTGACATTTTTGTGTAATCGTTTTAAAGCCCCTGGCCCATGACTTTCAGCTTCACCACCGTCAGAAATCCTGCCCGTCAAACAGTCTGAGCCATAAAATGGATAGGATAGGGAACATGATTCGTTCTAGCTTTTCAAATGTGTATATTAAAACCAGTGGTTAACGCGCCGTGAGAATGTCTGTCATGTCACATAACAGAGAGAAAAGGGGGACAAGTGTTCCTCGAGTCTCTTACTTAGTAAACCGGGATATTACACGGCTGATCCCGGGGGATATTCTCGGTATCATTCCACACCGAGGAAGGACCAAGTTTTGGTTTCTTTATCCATAGGCCTTTAAATATCTGTTGATTTATTTTGTGGGTACATAAATAACATTACCACTTTGGAAACTCTTGTTTATGTAAGTAAGTAAAAAATATTAAATATTTAGGTCCATTTAACTAATCACGGGCCACCAATGATAGCAGCGAGAATCTCAGAGACTCAGCTGATCTTTCTTCTTTGAATTCACTTGGTTGAAATACACCTCTATTTATTTTATGATTTTAGGGCAAGGCAATGTGAGCCACGTATAAAGAATAGGCCTATGCTTTATAGAAAAATTAATTCACAGACTTAGTGTTTTTCAATATTATAAATGAATTATTTTTTAATATTAGGCTATCAATATTTTTTATAAAAAATAAATCATGAAATATTAGGTACTTCATTTCAGGATAGAGATAGGGTGGGTGCCTCGTGACCTCATGCGCTGTTGCCCGCCATGTCACAAATGAGTAGACAAGTTCTCTTTCCCTCAGAGCGCAGGCCATGACAAACAATGTGTATAAGCCCTTATAAGCACCACTCGAGATCCTTAGACCTGACTGCTGTGTACAATATGTTAGACAGTGGAAAGACACTGTTCGTGTTTTCACAACAGCGGGTCAAGTTCAGCTTTTAGTCACGCTTTGTTACCCTGCCGGCTGGTCGTTCTAACTCTCTCAATCCTCGACCCCTTTCTCCCCCGTCCCCATAGAATATATAGTACGGCCAGTGTTTGACCCAAATCGCTTATCAAAATACCACAATTAAATCTTGAAAAATAAGAAAGGTTCTCGCATTATTTCAAGGATGAATTCCAATTCTAACATCTTCACTCAATGGTTTGATAGACTGAAATAGGCAACGTCAATAATAAGCCCTAAAGTATCTTACAAATGGGGCATGTTTAAATTTTTTTACACATTGAAAAGCTTGTTAAAAGTCAAAAGATTACATCACCCCAAGAGTGTTTGCACGGACTACATAAAATCCCCGGAAATTGTTACTTACTGTGCATCGCTGCGAACGGGTCGTGTTTACAGTGAATCTCCATCGAGAACGTCTGGGTGGATGGAGGCCCTTACGGTATAGTTCTTACGAGGTCCCCGAGGACCTCGTTGGTCACAACCGGGGAGTGTGAATTCCCCCAAAAAATAAAAGAATGGTAATAACAATATTGAAGAAACTGTATTCGAATTAAGAACAATTATAAAAAACGAATTATAAAGACAAAAATCTTGCACAAAAAAAATATACTGCTTCTGACTATGAATAAAACGCGTGCGTAAATCTGGTACTGGACAAAAGCAACCTAATAATAACTATGAAAAAAGTAAGTCTGATTTCAGATAAAGACAGCTCAAATTTGGTCCAAAACTTCAGTCTGACTCCTTCATTGAGATTCGAGCAGGGACCCCAGTCCACCGTGCCTGGAAAACGGTCTTATTTCCCGGCTCTAAATTAAAGGAAATGCGGAGCTAGCTCCATTGACGATTCATATCTGCATGGATTGAGAATTTAAGGAAAGTCCAGGAATGAAAAAAAAAAGTTAGAATAAAATATGGAAACCAAAGGTGTCGGGGTATTTTGTTTCCGTAAAGGAATCCCCTCTCCCCTTCTTGGTTCGTTGACTGTGACCCCTGAACTGTGACTGAACAGATAAAGGCGGGGAGCAAGGATCCTCTGTCAGCCCCAAACCGACTAAAAAACACCGCTATTTCTGATAGGTCTGTACTCAATACTAGAATTGCCTCGCGGATGTTTTTAGACGGATTTTTAGAAACACATCCACGGATTGGGTTCCAGTTCATTCACGTTTGTAAATAGGGTTCTGTTGCATCTTCAAACATTCCTCTCGTACACCCTACACTTCGTAAACTCCGTCAATATGAACCCCCCTATGAGTGGAATAGAGTAGAACTATATAGCGCATGCATTACAAGATCAAATATAGTCTCAAATCCAGCCAACCAAAAAGCGTCTGAAATGAAAAAAACCAAAAGCAGCGCCGGTGTTTGTTTGTTCAGTTTAACTTGATAGTTGTTATCCCGTTCGTTAAAATGAAAGGCACACATTTACGTCAGTCCACTTGCTGTTGAATACACTTTTACGCACGCACACACATTGAATTCCAAGGATTAGTGCGTTTTCCACAAAAGTCTTCACGTGGGAAGTAGAAAAATACAATCCCGCTGAGTGAACCAGTATTTTGTCCACATTAACGCTTCCACAGTAAACGCAGTAAACGCAGGCAACGGTTGCAATGATAGGCTGCCTGCGCGTCCGGTCAGAGCGCGAGCGACCACAGTGGCGCACGCAGTGTTTCAGGACCTGCTCCGGTGTGGACAGCGCCCGCGCGCCAGCCCCCTGGACCTACCACACACGGCCGCGCGCGCCTGTCACTCACAACAGAGCCTGCCAATCACGGCCTGAGTACCACCCTACGTCATCTTCAATTCCTGATAGGATCAAGTGCAGACGTCAATGATTGGCTGGTATGAATCCTTCGGGCAAATTATGCGCCGTCCAAATTGTCGACTGACCAATAGGAAGCTTTGTAATGCGGTGAAGGATTCGGAGTAGATGATGGGATGCTTAATTTCAATTACCGTGGTAAAAAACCTATTGCCTTTATACCCATTTGCGCTCAATTTATTCATGTAAATATTAAATGGCCAATTAATTCAGTATTACTAAAAATACGGCTTAGGTTCGGTTAGACTTTTTAATTAAAGAAGAAAATGCCCAAGAATTGAAAACCTGGCGTGAACTGTCCATCTATAACGATTACATAGAGTTAAAAAGGAGATATAAAAATACAGATGACATTTGATTTTAAAAAGATTATTTGACAAAGGCATTAACTCAATGAAAATGCACCAATGTTTTTTTTTTATGTAAAACCTTCCCATTCAGAGCCAATTGAACAGAGCGCTGTGCTTTTCCATCACAAACGCACTGCTCTGAATCTTTAGCTCGAAGGAAAATGAGTGGTAAACATATTAAAGATGCATTTCCACCCATTACCTAATTGATTGGGAATCCAAACGGTGATTTTATAATGAAATACAATGATTGAGAATTGCATCCACACTCCAAACAGAGATAGATCCAATACGTGTCTGTCCCACCTGAGTTGAGAGGGCATATCTCAGGCTTGCTCCTGAAATATTAACAACAAAAATAGCCTAAAGCATGAGCCAAATTAAAAAAATGTGTGTTCTCTTTTCCTCTTCCTCGACATTTAATCATTCCAGTGCAAATCTTTGCTAAAAGACATTAGCCAATTGACATAAGATGTTCTTTGATTTAACCAATACTCTCCTCATTGTCGTGTAAAACCATGTTATCTGTCGAAATGAAATATTTTGTAACAATATTAATGATGATGACAGCCTGCTATGATTAGCTAAACGAGAATATAATTAAATATATTATTAATTGCAAAGGCTTGAATAGCCTTAACTTACTATAGTTCATCAGAAAACGTGCTGCGATAAGAATTTACATTTAGATTGTACTTATTTTGTTGGCATAATCTTGTGGGCATTCCTTGAATTTGGTTATACATTGGTTTACATGTTTTTCTTTAGTAAAACTATAATTGTGTAATGACTGCAAAAATCTCATGTGGTCACAGATACAAGCGAAATAAACGTCTCCCTTCTATGCTCATAGCAAAAATAAACTATAAAAGATCTATAACGAAAGGCCTACTGCAGTCCATTTGGATACTGGAGCATTTGAAAGTGCGCTCGATAAACCACGAGGGGGCAAGCGAGCTATCGCACTCCAACGCGCGCGCGCAGACACCCATGGATACATATACACACAGACAGGGGAACACCTTACTTTCTTAGTTGGCTATGTACATTTTATTTAGAATACAATATTTGGTCAACCTTAAAACAAAAAGCAGTTTGCAAGTCTGAAAGTATAGCTTTCCGCTATCCGTTACCAATATTTCAGCCTGCTGCTCCAAGTTGCTTGGTGTATATTAACACAACCGGTAGCCTATATTCAATATCCAATTCACTACCAAGGTGATTCAGATGTATCTAGATGTGTGCGTTTATGATGGTAACCAAAAAATCTGTTTTAAAACCAAGCCTTTCGGTTTTTGTGTTGAATCTTTTGGGCTTAATTTAAGCACAGTCAACGTTCAGGAGTGATCACTTGAAACAACTACGACATAGAATCTCAGCCCAAATTAATTTTGGACATTAAAATGTATTCCCTATAACGTGCCAACCATAGGCTATTGTATAATGGATATTTTAACAGTAGGCCTATATCCTGCTTATTTAGAAATACTCCCTGTACGCTTTCAATTGATCTTTTCCTCAAATCTTTGAATCCATTGTCAGTGGCTGAACGAGTAGGCCTTACCCTGAAAGATTCACGTTGATCCTCATTTATATTTCACTTTTATTATTGGGCATTCATTAATTGAGATTAATGTAAATAACTATTTGCCAGAGCAGTAAAATAATCATATGAGACATGCTCATATGCTCCAACTCCACTGCTCCAACTCCACTGGCTTCCCATCAAATACAGAATAAATTTCAAAATCCTCCTCCATACATTCAAGGCCATCCACAATCTAGCCCCTCCATACCTGTCTGACCTCATTCATATTAACACTCCCACCCGGTCCCTCAGATCTACCTCCTCCATCAACCTGATCGTCCCCCGAATTCGTCTGTCCACCATGGGATCGCGAGCCTTCAGCTGCTCCGCCCCACGTCTATGGAACTCCCTCCCCCCTGACATCAAAAATCTGGACTCAATTTCCTGTTTCCAAAACCACCTCAAAACCCATTTGTTTAGGCTGGCTTACTGTCCCACGTGATGCTTTTTAATGCTCGATTGCAGGCTCCATGCCTTTTTAATTGTATACTACTTATTTTGATCTTATTTTATTTTATTTAATTATTTATTTTTATTATTTTTTATGAGAACTGTTTTTTATATTACTGTACGACCTTGAGTGCCTTGAAAGGCGCCTTATAAATTCAATGTATTATTATTATTATTATTATTATTATATGAAAACATGAGAAAACTATGAATCGCATGACTATATTGATAGGTGATAATGGACTCAAATATACTGCCCACAGACTGAGATATTTTTTTCCCTATTAGTATATAAAAGAAATGGCTAGAGGCCATTTCTTCTCAGCCCTCATTTGAATCACGTTGAACAAACGGGTTACATTTGACTTTTTCTTTTTACACAAAATGTACTTTTAAGTATCGAGGTCATGTGCATGTAATTGGTTTTGTTGCAGACTTTCAGGTTGTCGTAAATTGTGGAAGGTTCCTAATATTAATTCTAAAAGCCTATTCATGCCAAAAAGACGGACATCTGGATCGATTCCGTATCCACAATATTGGGGTTTGTGTGTTACCTGAGAGCTACGTGGCTTTTAGGCCTACATATTCTTGGCGGTTCTAATGCGTCTTGTTCACCCTTCAACGAAAGTTATGGTGGCGTCTTTATCTTCGCATACTCTCCATGCAGGAGAAGAAAAAAAACAGACAAATAATAGCCATTATCCTTGTCTTTCTGATTTGCAAATTAAATACACAGGCAATTAAAAAAGTCAAACGCATCCAATCATGTATACAAATTGTTGTTGCTTTAGGCTCGTGAAAAACTTCCATCAGGGTAGTGCGACTTTAATCCGTGGTCCAACCCATTACCATATTTCATTACTTCTCAAAGGGGGGGGAAGAGATGGGAGGGTGGGGGTATTTATTTTAAAAACACTTTGCAAGAATTTGGGGCTGGGTGGTGATAATCATTTGGAAGTGAATTCCAGGCAATGTTGTTGTCTGAGTCTCCCCTCTCTCCTCCTTTTACTTTCCCTCTATCCACTGCTCGAATGCTTTGCTTTTGCGCGTGAGCCTCGAACGAAAAAGCAATGAAAAATTAATAGCGCATGTTAACTCCGCGAGCTCGTTTATTACACGCCTACTGACTGTAAACATAATGAGAAAGCTTCAGTATCTCTTCTTAAGTTCGCATTCATTTACGAAATAAAAAGTCATAACTAATAAATAAAGTGTACCTCTGTAATGGATGGAGTGAACTGGTTTATAGACGCTCAGACGAGCCAGCCCAGTCCATAACACAGCAAGGAAGCACATTTTATGGTTGTATTTTAATAAATCACTTAATACATTAATACAGTATTATAATGTTTTTCTCTGAGCCCTCACGTTAGCAATAACAAGCCAAAATACAGCATACCCCCAAAATAAAGGCTTAGGCCTTTTGGAGCCTACGAGGAATTGCACAGAGGAGAAGCGATCTCTCTCTCTCTCTCTCTCTCTCTCTCTCTCTCTCTCTCTCTCTCTCTCTCTCTCTCTCTCACACACACACACACACACACACACACACACACACACACACACACACACACACACACACACACACTCTCTATCTCTCCCTATCGCTCACTCTCGTTTACTAAATATCTCTCTCTGTTAATCTGCAGCCTTGGTTAGATTGAACATTTAACCGTAAAATTCGTAAAGAATGGTGTGTTCTTTTCACGCACGCGGTGCAATGGTCGACCCGCGGGGTTAGCCATAGTCGTGGAAAGAGCAGAGGACCTGTTTTAGCATACGAGGCAACGTTAAGATTATTCAGTTCCACACCCTAACACACTCTTTGCACCCAACTCACGTAGGAATTTGAAATGACAGGAAATTTTTTGAAGAGGCCGTAGGTATAGAGTCTTTACAAGCCGCGAAGGGAGGTCCTTCATTTATACAACTCATGTTTTCCTCAATGGTCGAAAGGTTACTAACCACCAGGCAGAAACAAATCCTCTCGCCCCTATTAAAGCCTCGTCCTGCACTCAACAAAAGAGGAATATGTAGTCTAGTTGTAGGCAACGTAGACCTATATGCTTTATATTGCAGATAAACGCGTGTGTGTGTATCCCGGCTTGTGTCAAAATTAAAATAATTATGGTTTGCTAAATACAGTGGCTATTTAGGCTATTTTCAACTATGACGACTATAGGGGTGTATTGGCATATTTCGAGGCGAGGGTGATAGATTCATAACAGGTTATTTATAGTCCAGATTTGTACTGCCAAAATGCAAGCGTGTTTGGCGTGACTGCAAGACACCCAAGAAATTTAAGCAGTAGCATGTATTGCCTTAAGGATGCAACAGCTTTTGTGCATCTTGTCATCACTCTATTCCGCGCGTGGCTGGAGGTAAAAAAAACAAAACAAAAAAGTGAGGCTGATCATTTGGTTACCCATCATTTCCAAATGACAAACGACGTTTTATCAATGCGAACACAGCGTGCTTCGGTATTAAATGATGTTTTGCCCATTGGGTGCCATAACAGGGTCGATGGCCTGTTCCACTGCAGTATAAAAGCCCTGCTGTCTTTATGAATTCATCTGCCTCGGATAGGTTGGCCTGTGGCATAGTTATACATAAAGGCAGAATCTACATCTAAATTTTTTGGAGACTGCTGAACCTCATGTTTCAGGAAAATTATGGTTAAAGCAGCACCGGAACTTTTGATCAACAGCTAATGGTTGTTTATGTATTTATTTACATTATAACGTTTAGCCTTAACATTTTTCTGAATGTACATTAATAAACAGTAAGGCTGATGATACTATTCCAGAGCCACCCATGCAGTCACTCTATGATTTGAAGATTTTTTTTTGGTAAACATTTTAAATTAGCCTTTTCCTGTAATGACATCAAAACACTTAAATCAACCATAATGACGAGCATTTTCTACGAAATAGACTTATTCCAATAAAATGTCGGTTACTTGCATTTGAAACTTATGTTTGTGAACTTGACAAAGGTTTGTGTGTGTGTTAGTGGGTATGAAATGTGTGCATTGTTTGTATGTGTGTGTCTGTGGGAGGAGGGGGTGAGGGTGGGAAGGTGTTAGGGTGGGTGGTTTGGCAGGGTGAGTATAGTGCTGTGTACATTGACATGACCTTTAACCTTATACTCCATGGCACATACCCTCTTTGAAATTTGCAGTGACATTTAACAGAAAACAACAAGAAACATAGTGTGCAAACCCGTTCCCTGACACCCCACGACATGTGACAAAATAATGTTACAACTTAAATCTATGGAATATATACTGCACTCAAAGTGATGATGACCTTCATTATTAGCTTCACCGTGCTCTGATCACATCTAATCTAATCTAATCACCTATAGCGCAATGTCCTCTTTTCACAGTAACATTTCTCGCCATTGCAAAAAAA
Organism: Galaxias olidus; assembly: GCA_026901105.3. Taxonomy (NCBI): domain Eukaryota; kingdom Metazoa; phylum Chordata; class Actinopteri; order Galaxiiformes; family Galaxiidae; genus Galaxias; species Galaxias olidus. The sequence continues at coordinate 60,470 of JAPMUY010010967.1, read as the reverse complement.
GACACAAAGGTAGATTTTTTTACAAATCACTTCAAATCATAACTTGCAATTAACTGTATAGCTTTGTAAACAACATATAATTATCAGACAACTTAGGGTAGCCAGATAATATCAGGCTATTTATTAAATGAGGTTAACCTCCAGTTTAAAAGTTGTTAACATTTCAAGTTGGCCTAACTATTGCCAGCCTAAGCCAGGCCTAAAACGTTAGTATTGACCTGTATGCCTCTTTTGTTGCCATAAAACATATGGCACAAAGTTGTAAAACAATTTACAATAAGTTAACATTGTGAATGAAAGGTTTACGTACCAGAATCCAACTAATGCCAAAAAGCCCAAACTTTAACTTTGTCATCAAGAAAAGCATAATTAAAGGTAACCAAGCGAGTGAGTGGTCTTACCTGCTCTCCCCAGCCGAAGCCCTGGACTCTTGGGGTCTGGGTCCATCCTGTCCCGCTTGGAGCAGGGGGCGGCGAATTAAAAAAAAAAAGAAAGAAAAAAAGAGAACAAAAACTTTTGTCTAGTACCCCCCTCCTTCTCTCAAACACTTTTTTCTTTCCTTTTCCCCCCTACTTTTGGGAGAGTTGTAGGTTGCAATAAGTCGACCCTTCCGCTCCCTATTGCGCTCTTGCAAGTGCTCAGTCAGCTGCAACTAAACGCTTTACGTGGAAAAGGGGCTTCGGGGGAAGCGTGAAATGATCACGCCGAGTAAAAGAGCCGCGCTCTCAATGTGCGCTCATGTCCTTCTCTTGCGCTTGCGCACGCACGCACGCACGCACGCACACACACGGACACACAGGCCCACGTCCCCCCATTCACTCAGGGGCGCGGTCCCCTCAGTCGGGCATCTGCAATATGTTGCACTTTAGAAAACTTTCGATGCTCTCTCTCACTCATTGTTGTCTCTGCTAGTTACCCGTGTAGAGCATGTAAACGGTGAAAGATTTAGCCTGCCCAATACCATGCTTTCTGTAAATAGTCTTCTGTGACGTTTGAAGAGTGGGGTTTTTGATAATGAGGAACGTATGGGATTTTTTAATCAAGTGTTACTCTGTCACAAATTACAGTGTTACTCTGTCACAAATTATAAAACTTTTCCCGCGGAGGGCGAGCGCATTTCCTTTTTTTTTTTATTCCTCACCCACCTGTTACGCATGAAGCTTCAGACGCATTACGCACGGATATTCTAAACCAAACCATTCAATCTCTGCACGCAATTAATCTTTCCCCTGTCGTTGTTATGAATGTGTATAATGACCAAGATCCAAATTAAAACGTTGCAATAAAAAAAGGATTGAATTGACTGCATGCGCGATGACGTCACTTGGGCAACTCAGTAGCATTTGCCTCCGTCTTTCGAGCCAACTCTTCTTGTCTTTTATCTCTCCTGTGAAGAGATTCATGCTCCTTCTGGAGGCCTATACCACAGTTCGTGTTCAACATGCCCTTTGAGAACGAACTATACCAATGATGTCCTGGAAAAGAAAACAAAAAACGGAGTGTAACATCAAATCGCAGGTCTTCGGGTTCACGCGCGACACCGAGACAATTGAGTGTGGAACAAAGCGCGAGACAGGGACCCATTTTCCTCGGCTTGTTGTCTCGCGCTGCTCCCCTACGACCCTGACCTTAGCTCGCGACCACCAGTCTGGGGAAACAAAACACAACATAACATAAATACTAATGTTGTTCCTTGTCATTCTTGTAGAACAATGAGGCAAAGGGATATGGCAAAGAGTATTACAAGCCTAATTAATTAAGAGCGTATTCATAAATAAGTATAGGCTTTCTTGTTTTATAAGGTTTGGCTTTTAATAATTCTGTTATTAAAACTGCAGTCCATATGTGAAAGAATATATAGCCTATACGTATCCTCATTACATTATTCCCCACAGTACAAATATTTGAAGTTTTTAAGATTATTGGTATATTATTTGTGTCATTTAAGCGCAGTGAAATCAGAAGATGTTCAAATCAATAGTTTACTATATATCAACACTTAGGGGTTGCACTTTGGTAACAATTTCGATGTTGCTTTTACCTATAATTTAGCTTCTTGTAATGATTTTACGACAGCAATAATACAATTGGCATAGCCCTATAAATAATCTTATCAAACTGAATATAACAATATCAAAATATACAACATACTTTTTTTCAAGAAGTTTTTAATTATTTGATTAATGGTTTGAAATAAGGGGCGTCATACAAGTATTAATGAAACATTAAAAAATATATATTAAACAAATTATTGTAATTTTTTGAAGTGCTTGTTAGTCTAACTGTGTTAAAGAGAGTGTGACCTATTAGTTGAGTCAATATCAAAATGTCCCTCTTACAAAAAAAAATAAGTCTATTGTTAGTATTAGAATTGAAGATTGAAATATGCATTGTTCAATAAATTAAACAAGTGTTTCAGAATACATAACCATCATAGGTGTTTAAAAGAAATAAAAATAAAACATTGCTCGAAATATATACATCTATAAAAATTCCCCAAAACTATGTAGGCTATATACAGAAATTTCCCAAATATTTGATTATCAGTTTGTTCATTTTTGTCAGTTAGTCTCACTCTAGAGTTTGGGACCAACCAAATCCGAACAGTTCCATTGCAGGCCTAAGAATTTCAATATTTATTACAAACTAGCAGGCAATACACATTTAAGCATTTTACATTCGTCATGGTTAAGGTCATATTAATTTCACATTTGTTTGTTTTCTTTTCATTTATCTGCTAATTAATGTAATTAATATGAGGCGGGGTAAGGGAGAGTTGGGATGTTGGTTCCGTGACCCTCGCTCAGACCGTGCGGAACCGGAAAGAATCGCATTAGACCATAAGACACAAGAAATAAAGGCTTGATTACAACAAAAGGTAAACAAATAACAGAGAGACGCTGTTTATTTTTGATAGGCTTTTTACTTTCACTCAACCGTTCAGCCTATACGTAAAGTTTTATGTTTGAAGTGGCAAAGCGGTGTAGAATGCAATAACAAGAGGGCATTTCAGGAATGTATCGATGCGTTTTCAATGAAACATTCACGTTAACAAATGCATTTTTGATATAGAGTTTGTTTGTTAGTAGAGTTAACGTTTCTGAGATATAAAAAAATATATTTATTGTGAGAACAACTTAAAAATCGAATTTTTAAACACTGTTTAAACAAATAGTTAATTTGGAATTATCTTAATTACAATTGCCTTGTACAAGTACATTACCTAATTTTATTCTTTCAATATGATAGTAACAAGGTTTGCAATTGACTGAGTGTACAGACCAATGTGTGCCTCCATATTCTCAAAACTCTTTTTTTTTGTGTCTCTTTCCATCCTATCACTCACTGACGAGTAAAGATTTACTTACATCAAAACATGTCTGTTTGTGAAATTGTTATTGTGTTAGCGAGCATCCTTGCAGTTGTGTAGTGGTAGGATTAAAGTGACTTCCCTTTTTTTGGTGCTTTGTCTCTGACTTACACTTTCAACTCAAACATCCTATTCAACTCCAGTCTAACTCCAATAGCTGATCTAAAGGACCTACTATTTGGGTAGGAAGCATAAAGGCCTGCCTTGGTTCCTGCAAGAAACCAGTCTTCAGGTTATTTTCAAATGTAAAATCACGTTGTTAGAAATGCATAGAATTAAATCATAACACAGTCATGGACAAAGGAAATAGAACTAGTTTTTTTGAGTTGACCCTCCTATGCCAACCTCTACCTAGGGTGAGAGGGGTGTCCAAGGATATTAACAGAATATTTATACCCTGGCAAGAAAATTGTCCTGGCAAACAGGTGATGGTGGTGAAAGAATTGAGCCAAACAGTCCTACTTTCAGACCTTTCCAACTGACCAGACATGGTGGTGTACTAATTATTATTAGAATATATTTCACTGTAAATACTAATATGGTAATCAAATCACAATAATTCTGCAAATCATAACATGGAAATATATAATGTTTTCGACAACCCCTGTGCAATGTATAAGGTGAGTTAGTGGTAGACTTATCACCAATCCTGTAATAAAGGTATAGCGGACAACAGTGCTGCCATTTAGACTGTTACCTTGTGTTTTACCTTAACCTTCGCCTTGCACTCCTCTCTTCAACTCTTTTTTGATCAGATCTGTTTTTCAATGTATTCATTTCACATCAGCGCAATTGAGTAACTATATGGAAATGTATTACTTGGCCATAATCCAACCTTGTAAATTGGGAGACACGGTCTATTTTGAAAGCCACAGGCCGTGCTTGCACATAAGTAAGTAACCTCTGCCGAGTGTTATTGGCTAGCTGGGCGGCTCAGGAAGAGGGAACCATTTTGTTTGGCCGTGAAACTTTATGTGACACAGCATGCCACTCCTGTCGTTTGTATGTAACAGTAAACAGTTCAGCGTGACGATTCGACAAGGGAGAACACGGCTCCCGTCAATGTGGGTAAAGACTCACAGCCGCCCAGGGAGAGGTGCTATGTGGCAGTGTGCGTGAAGGGACTGGGGACTAGCGCGCGCACGTGTGTGTGTGTGTGTGTGTGTGTGTGTGTGTGTGTGTGTGTGTGTGTGTGTGTGTGTGTGTGTGTGTGTGTGTGTGTGTGTGTGTGTGTGTGTGCGTCAAGTGAATGCAAGGCTCTTGTATCTATCTAATCCCCTATACACCACTCTGAACTGAAAAGGTGCGGTAACACTTGTTCTTTCTTTTGTTCTGGTCTCCTGTCTCTCAATAAGGGCCACGGATCTAAAACGTTGATTTGAAAGCCGTAGTGTACCTACTGCTGTAGTACAGGGTCAGGATAGAATAGATTACACTCAAGAGGGAAAGCCACAACATACAAGTGGAGGATTGGAGCCACAATGGCTGGTGCACATCCAGTATTTTTGCTCACTAGCTGAGTTAAGCCACCAAAAATAGAAACAATCTCGTGATGATTTGAGGAAGTTGACCCGAGCACAGAGCATGGCACGAATATAGATGTAGAATGGGTAGATTGGAAAGTGCACGGCTTACAGTACTCATTGTAGTTTAATGACTGTTTGTGTGAGTGACAACAGTGCGTGACACAAAGTCGGTGGACTACAAACCCCATATAGTTGCACAATGATCTCCAGCAGTGATTACTCAGGTCATGCACCGCTTGGCATGTGTAACTGTAAATTATGAATGTAAATTGTATGGCATTTGTCTACTATGATCCATTGATGATTCAGTACAATAATGCAGGAAAAAACACAACTTGAATCATTGCTAGTAATGTCTTTAAAAAGAGGTTATGTTGTATGAAGTGTTCTCTTTTTTTTTTTTTTACCAAAAAACAACATGACTGGCTCTAAAAATAAAGTCATGCAGATAAAGCCTAGACTGGTTAAAGTTGTGTCCTGAAGAGGCTTAGTCAAAATGAACCGCCTGGTTGGGAAAGCTGAAAATAGCGTATGTAGTCGCCCTGAAAGAAGAAGGCACGTAAGCCATTTTTGTTCTGGAGCATTGATCCAGTGTGTGTGTTTTAAAATCTCGTCTTCTTCCTTCCTTCCCTGCAATTACATTTGCAACAGTATATTGTACTAGCAGAGAGTTATTATAAAAAAGACTAGACTGTTTAATTTCAAAGAACATGGTGGTGTAATTATTCTGCTTATTGATCAAATAGAAAATACATAGAATGTATCTTAAAATACACTCTTACTGCACCAGGATGCAAACTATTGAGATAAAGAGCTGCCTACAGATGCTGTGAAGATAAGGTTGTAATCACCAATAAGTCCATGTTGTGCATACATAGTGGATTTATTAGACTATTGGAATAGGGCCCCCTCAATTATTAACAAACGAATGCAAGGTTTTCTTTCTATGCTAAAACCTTTCTGTTTCAGTAAAACACAACCTATCACTATTTCAGGCTATCAGTCCCAGCTGTTTCAGAAGGATAGGTCCCATATCCACAATATCAAGATTGACAAATAACACAAACTAGCCAAATCCCCATTCTCTTGACATATTATTTTCCTATTCGGACCCTATATAGCTTTGGGCTCTTTAGACCTTGGAAATGGGTGTATAGTATATATAGGAAAAGAGACTATTATGGACAGAATATTACCAACACATCAGTGCAAGGTGTTCAAAATCCTGTTTAAAGCCTGGGATCAAGTGCATGAATTGCAGACTGTATAGTAAGAGAGCCAGACCCACACAATACATAGGAACCATTAAATGAGGACAACGATATGCTTCTTTTAACTCCTCTTTTCCCCAATAAGGATCCGTCATCAGGCAGAACCGACTGTTTGGAATGTGTGATTGGAAATAAGAGAGGTTCCGAATCCCTCTCCCTGGATGTTCCATCTTGGAGTGGGCGTCGGTTTGAATTCAGCCCCCCAATGAACTGCTGAAGCGATCGCTTCCATTCAGTGCACCTCTCAGCTCTCCCTCTTTAAAATAATAACGGTAAATAACGGTGTAACGGATGGGACCCTGAAATCAGGCAGCCGCATCGCAATTTTGGTGGGGGCAGCGAGGCATTCCCAGCCTGCATCCAATTTAGATGGATCTTGAGAGGGGGCGAGAGGTGGCCCGTCAATGCACCTCCCCAAAAAACAAAACAGATGCATGATAGTGTATTTATATGTGTGTGTGTGTGTGTGTGTGTGTGTGTGTGTGTGTGTGTGTGTGTGTTACGTTTTTTATATATCTGTAATATATGTGTGGTTCTTTGCATTGCTTAACTACAAGAGGACCTGATGATGGGTGTGTGGCCTAACCTTTAAAGAGAAACAATCCGACTCCGTGATGGCCTTTTCCTGTGTCTGCCACGCATGGTGACACCCCTAGGATCAGATGGCATTCAAAAAGTCTGACTCCCTATCAACATGCCATCCTTTCAGAATCCAGCTGCACATCCCTATTATTCTGAAGATGAAGCTGCTTCTAAAGCCTATGTAGAGATAATAAGATGATGGAAATGTTAGCGTTTATATACATATATATATATATATATATATATATAGAGAGAGAGAGAGAGAGAGAGAGAGAGAGAGAGAGAGAGAGAGATAGAGAGAGAGAGAGAGAGAGAGAGAGAATGATGGAGAGAGAATGATGGAGAGAGACAGAGAGAGATACACATGCAATAAACATGACTGCAGTGGTGATGGCTGGTCTGTTGAATTTAATTTACATTTAAATTCCATTTCAACATTCACAATCACATCAACATGCAATAATGGGATCAAAGGGTATTATTTTCACCATGTGCTCTTTACATATATGCTGTTAGAACAGATTGAAAACATATTTTTATACCTGACAAAGCGAAATTAACTTTTTGTATGTTAGATCAAAATATGAAATAATAATAATAATAATGGATCATTTTGTGATATTGGCTATATGGTGAAAGTGAAGTGAAGAGATCAGAAAACAACAACACTAACAATATCATTTGAGTATCCTTTGAAAAATGGGCCCAGGACATTTTAACAGCGCAATAAGGCTTTGAGAACAGTTAAAAAATATCATACAACGAATTAAATGTTTAGAGACAATACAACATTACTTTTTATAAGACGCAGTGACAACACACGCACGCACGCACGCACGCACGCGTACACACACACACACACACACACACACACACACACACACACACACACACACACACACACACACACACACACACGAACTGTCCATGCCTATGTCCTGCGGGGGCAGCACTCGGGTGGATCGCACAGTCGTCCAACCCATTTCGCTGAAACACCCGGAAGTAGCTGTTCTGTCCGGGTGAGCAACGAGTGAACCCCAAAACCGTCTTGGTTACAGCCGCTGTAGAAAAAGGTAAGTTACTTGGGCAATCGGTTGACAATTAATAGAATAGGCAGGTCAATATTTAGAGTTAAAGAATGTCATTAGTTTAATGTGTCTGATGTCATCGCACATAACGAAAGTGCTTTGTTTACATATCATCCGACTTCTGTAATAGTAAACACGTGGACAGAAAAGGGGGACACATGTTGGCAGAGGGTAATCGATTATTACAGATTTCTACTTTGATCTGGCATTTATTGTCATGGCAGTGATTCGTCCTTTATTTCCATACATTTAGTTTAGCGGATTATTAAAAACCGTTGAGATCAAGGTAACGTTAAATCAGCTATGTTTGTTAACTTGAATGCATGTTAGCATGTAAGCTAACTGTAATAATAATAACAATAATAATCAGAAATGTTTCGTGAGACGTTATCCTCTTGTCTGAACTAATCATTATAGCTTCAATTGTTTTGTGCCAGTAGGTTAGAGTTGGATTTTCTAGGATACATTTAATTGTTGCAGCAAACAACTCCATATTAACTTGCTAAAAAGCTAATATAACCCAGATAGACATTTTAACGGTACGCTGGCTAACAATGTATCTAGCATTACATTATCATAAAATACAAAGTCGAAGTTCTATCCGTATTTACTTTAAAATATCATCTTGCTAGCATTAGCTAATCATAAAGAGTAGCTACACCTCTTCAGCAGCCCAGTCTCTTCCGTCTCACATTGCTGTGTAACAGGTTCCTCACGGGCGCCTATGTGAGTGTTTACCTGACCATTCATCAATTCCCAGACCGTCTCAGGAATAAATGACCCATGGATATCCCAGGACTGTATTTGGATACCACTCGAGACATGAACAAACACAAGATATTCTTTCCCATTTTTTTTATCCCGTCAGTCCCACAGGAGGACATACACACACACACACACACACACCATATGAGGTCTTTCTCCAGGCCATTCTAACTTCTTACAGCCACACACACACACACACACTGCCCTGTCCTTATTCCCTGGCTGGCAGCTTGTGACCGCCTAGCGTGGCGTTGCCACGGTGAAGCCGGCCAGGGAGCCAATCATCTCCAGCCATGATAGCACAGACACGCAGGACTGGCCAGGGCAATGGGCCAGGGTCCCCTCTCTATAGTGTGTGTGTGTGTGTGTGTGTGTGTGTGTGTGTGTGTGTGTGTGTGTGTGTGTGTGTGTGTGTGTGTGTGTGTGTGTGTGTGTGTGTGTGTGTGTGTGTGTGTGTGTGTGTGTAAGAGAGAAAGATTGTGTCTTTGTGATTTTTACAGAATCTGGGAATGGACCGTAGGCTGTAGCTGGACTTTGTAACAAGACAGACTAATTCATAGTTGCACAGCCTAAAGGCCAACATCTCTAGCTGTACCAGTGGTGTGTCAAAACAGAAAAACACGACTATCCTAATACTTGGTAATCACAATGGTGCTGTGTGTATTTGGCCTGTTGTCTGGATGAAGAAAGACCTCTGTGATGTTCAGTGGGGGCAGTGCAATCATAGTTAAACGTTGATACCAATTCAATGTTCTCTGACCCACTGGTCGATGAGATGAAGAGTTATTAATTGTAACCCTCATAGTCCCTTTTCTCTTTGTGTCTGTGTGTGTCCGTCGGTCTAGGGCCAGGGGTGTGCTCGTTGCGCCGGCATTGCCGCGGTGATGTTTTGCGGCTACCAGGACCGGGTGGAGTTGGAGGACGCGCTCTACGGCGAGGAGGACCAGGAGGATTCCCAGGGGTCAGAGGTCGACAGCGAGCTGGAGTTCCAGCTGTACAGCCAGCTCCACTACGCCTCCAACAACGGAGAGAGGGAGGAGGAGGAGGAGGAGGAGGAGGAGGAAAACGGGGGAGGAGAGGAAGGTAAAATTAATAACCAGCAACTACCGCCGGAGGAAGAGGAGGAGGACATAAAAGGTGACGGAAAAGAGAAACAGACCATCCCCAAAAAAACGAGTAGGTCTCAGGAGACGGGCCTGCCGGAGCTGTGCCTGCAGGAACAAAAAGCACCGAGACAGAAAAAAGCAAACAAGGAAACGCCGGGCAAACCGAAGAAGAAGACCAAGGCGGACCGGAACGTGACGCCGCTAAAAGAGAAAGTCATCGTCATCGACTCCGGCACTGACGTCATCACCATCTCCGACAGCGAGGAGAGCGCCTGTGCTCTTAAGGGTCAAAGGTCAAAGAGGCCGACCCCCGTGAAGGCTGTCCCCCTTGCTCCGAAGGTAGTGTGTGTGTGTGTGTGTGTGTGTGTGTGTGTGTGTGTGTGTGTGTGTGTGTGTGTGTGTGTGTGTGTGTGTGTGTGTGTGTGTGTGTGTGTGTGTGTGTGTGTGTGTGTGTGAGTGAGGCTAGTCTAAAGTTTAGATTGTAAACAGGCCGTGTTATATTTCTCCCCCCTTTCCCCTGGTGATGATACAGGGGACCAAGAAGAGGAAGAGGAGCCCCAGTCCAGAGGTGGTGGTGCTGGACTCCCAGGAGGATTCGTCAGAGGAGGAAGAGGTGGAGGAGGAGGAGGAGGAGGAGGAGGAGACGTCCGACTCGGACGGGCTGGAAAGCTGGATGATCCTGGGCAAAGGCAACCAGTACGGGGACACCAGCATTTCCCTCAATGTGGAGGGAGTGGACCACGGCAGCGACGCAGGTGTGTGTGTGTGTGTGTGTGTGTATTTAGTGTGTGTGTTCAGTGTTGAAGTTATGGTGACGATACTCTGGTTTGTTTGTTTGTAGGAGTGTTTGTGTAATCTATGTGTATTTTCTGTGCAGTGGGTCCGTCGTCTCTGACTGAACATTGTTGGCGGCGGTTGCTGTGAGTGTGAGTGTGAGTGTGAGTGTGAGTGTGTGTGCGTGCGGGCGTGCGTCAGAGAGAGAGAGAGAGAGAGAGAGAGAGAATGTGATGTGTGTCATGCTCTGAGAGAGAGAGAGAGAGATGTTGGTCATGCTCTGTTTTGTACACACACACACACACACATACACACACACACACACACACACACACGGAGAGGGAGGGATTGTGGAAGCAGTGCTTAGGCTTTAGGTTTGGCCTGTTTTTTTATGGGGTTAAAAGTGGAGGGTGGAGCGCTTTTGGAAGAGGGTGTCTCCCTCTCCCTTTTTAGTAGTTGGCCGCATGTATTTGGAGGGTATCTTGTGTGTAGTGTGGCGTGTGTGTGTGTGTGTGTGTGTGTGGTGTGTGTGAGAGAGAGAGAGAGAGAGTTAAGATGGTGGTAGGGAGCAGGGCTATATTGTGTGGTCCAACGCGTTCAGGGCTTTTAACCTGTACCTGCTGCAGTACATTGATAAGGAACGCGAGATGTGGGACACATTGTGGAGACACACAAACACACACACACACACACGTGAGAGAGAGGGTTTGTGTGTGTGTGTGTGTGTGTGTCTGTGTCTGTGTCTGTGTCTGTGTGTGTGTGTGTGTCTGTGTCTGCGCGTGTGTTGACATGTTTGTGAGCAGTTAGCATTCTCTGCACTCTCTGCTCACTCACTCACCTCTCTGATGAGCATTTGTGTGTGTGTGTGTGTGTGTGTGTGTGTGTGTGTGTGTGTGTGTGTGTGTGTGTGTGTGTGTGTGTGTGAGAGAGAGAGTTTTGTTTGTGTGTTTATAAAGTAGTGGATTCTAATCAGCATGCGTGTGTACATACACTCCCACACCCACAGTAGTAACGCTAATGCCAAAAACAAACAAATGGAAAGACAACAGCAGTGAGAGGGAGGGAGGGAGGGATAGGAGCAATCAGAAATATGAATAAAAATGTTCTCTGCAAATCTCTCCAGATCTAAACATTATCTTATCCTGCAGTCTCAGCACCCCTACCCCACCTCTTTCTCTTTTTTCCACCTCTCTGTCTCCTTCCACAGCTCATTCTTTCCCCCTATTTTCTTTCTCTATTCTCTCTCTCTCTCTCTCTCTCTCTCTCTCTCTCTCTCTCTCTCTCTCTCTCTCTCTCTCTCTCTCTCTGTTTCATCCTCATTTGAATTTCCCTGGGCTGACGTTTCTGCAAGAGTGCCTCTCGCTGCCTCCTGTACACACACACACACACACACACACACACACACACACGGAGAGGGAGGGATTGTGGAAGCAGTGCATAGGCTTTAGGTTTGGCCTGTTTTTTTATGGGGTTAAAAGTGAAGGGTGGAGCGCTTTTGGAAGAGGGTGTCTCCCTCTTCCTTTTTTTCTCCCCTTTCTCTCTCTCTCGCTCTCTCTCTCTTTCACTCGTCTGGACTCTCCCTCTGATCTCTGGAGCTTGACCCTGTGTCTGCATGCGGGGGTCGTGGCAGAAAGGGGTACCTAAGGGGGTGGGGGGGGGTTAAGGGGGTGCGGACATGAATAAAAGAAGGAGAAGGGGGTGGAAAGTCAGGAAGGCTTTTATTAAAGAGTAAGCCTCGATAGTCTTAAGCAGCAGCATTCTCTCGTCTCCTTGATGTTATCTGAATGGCTCTGATACCGTTGGGACGAGCTTCAAGCGGCTGTCTAAATATTTGGTTTTCTCATTATAAGCTTTATCACCTCGACAATTAAAACGTCAACATGGGGTATAAAGGCAGATCAAGGAAATAAAGGAGATTGTGTCTTTGTCTTCACTTTTAGAAACAGTGCTGAGTTTACACTGACGAGGATTTGGGTGAAAGAGGAAAGGGCGCCTCTTTGGAGTGTTGAGACATGGCCCATGTAGGTCTCTTCTGTATTAGTGACAGGTTTACTGGTGTATCCATTAGCTAGGTCTATGTTCACTTCTTTATCCATTAGCTAGGTCTAGTTTTACTCCTTTATCCATTACCTAGGTCTAGTTTTACTCCTTTATCCATTAGCTTGGTCTGTTCTGTTGTAGTGACAGGTTTACTCTTTTATCCATTACCTAGGTCTAGGTTTACTCTTTTATCCATTAGCTAGGTCTAGGTGTACTCTTTTATCCATTAGCTAGGTCTAGTTTTACTCCCTTATCCATTAGTTAGGTCTGTTCTGTAGTAGTAACAGGTTTACTCTTTTATCCATTAGCTAGGTCTGTTCTGTAGTAGTGACAGGTTTTCTCTTTTATCCATTAGCTAGGTCTGTTCTGTAGTAGTGACAGGTTTTCTCTTTTATCCATTAGCTAGGTCTGTTCTGAAGTAGTGACAGGTTTTCTCTTTTATCCATTTGCTAGGTCTAGGTTTTCTCTTTTATCCATTAGCTAGGGCTCAATGGTCATTTGTTTTCCATCAGTTTAATTCACCGTCTCTTTCAGCTGGTGTGCTGTGTGTCACGTTGGTGTCTACGCTGTGTGTGTGTGTGTGTGTGTGTGTGTGTGTGTGTGTGTGTGTGTGTGTGTGTGTGTGTGTGTGTGTGTGTGTGTGTGTGTGTGTGTGTGTGTGTGTGTGTGTGTGTGTGTGTGTGTGTGTGTGTGTGTTTCCCCCTTGATTTTAGATGCACGGTACGGGTGGCCGTGTGTGTGTGTGTGTGTGTGTTTGCAGTAAACGGTTTACAGCGCGGTGACTAATAGTATTTGTACGGCTAAACCCCACTTCAACATCGCCATCAAATCACATTCACTACAGTCACTCTGTAAAGAGCATGTTCTCTCCCTCCCTCTGTTTCTCTCTCTCTCTCTTTCTCTTTCTACTTCTCTACCTCTCTCTCTATCTCTCCCTCTCACTCTGTCTCTCTCTACCTCTCCCTCCCCTCTGTCTCTCTCTCTCCCCCCTTTGCACATCAGTAGAATCATGTCTTTCACCTAAAGATATTGAATTCTGTCACACTCCTGGTCTCACGTACCTTCACGCACACACACACGCACACACACACACACACACACACACACACACACACACACACACACACACACACTTGTACGCAAAGAGTGGCACATGTTCCACACACCCTCGTCCCTCACACACTGCAATCTAATCCTTTCTCACACTTCAGCTCCGACTTTTTATCCTCACACACACACACACACACACACACACACACACACAGGCACACCCACACACACACACACACACACTGACATGGTGGCAGTGTCAGTCACCTGGCTATAAAGAGCAGTGGCTGGTTGCTGGGTGGGCAGGAAGAAAAAGAGAGCGGAGAAGTGGAACAGGAGGAAGAGAGGAAAATAAATGAAAGGGGAGATAGGGAAAGAAGAGGAAAAAGAAAAAGTGTGGAAACAAGAGTAAGACAAAGAAAGGAACAAGAGGAGAGAAAATGAAAGGCGGCCTACATATCCGTTCCCTATAGGACCAGTGCAGTGCTCCCTCACTGAGTCTCACATCAAATAACACACAGCGCTTTGGTTTCCTAGACAGTGGACAAAACACCTCTGTATACACTAATATTCATAAATAAATAAGGGTTTTATACTTAAATTAAGCACTGTTTCCACTCCCCCAAAAAACAGATCACTGTTCTTCAGGTCTTCACTGATCTGCCTGCCGCCCTCACAGCACATTCTAAACGTACACTGTGTGTGTGTGTGTGTGTGTGTGTGTGTGTGTGTGTGTGTGTGTTCCCGCCCTGAACGTCTCGGAGCTGCAGCCAGATGGAACAGCACAGAGAACTAAGGGCTTCCTAAAAAGCTGCTCTGCGCCCCTCAAACTCTGGGTGGTGTGTGTGTGTGTTGGAGGTAGGTGGGGAGGGCTCAGGCTAAACTTGAATCATAATGGTTAAACCCCACTCAGTGGTCACCCCTTTTTTTCCTCTCTCTCTCTTTTCGCTCCCTCCATTCTCTCCCTCCTTCTTTTCTTGTGTGGTCGTGGTCAGTGCACACCAAACTTTGTTTGAGGCTTAGAGAGGGAGAGAGAGGGTGAGCGTGGCCTGGCTATCGGGTTGGCCAATCAAACTCTGTGTGACTCTGTCTCTGTTGGTGAGGAAAAGAGACTTAGTAACTTTTAGACTTAGCGACTGTGTGTTTGTATGTGTGTGTGTGTGTGTGTCAAAGTTTCCTGTAAGGTAAGACCACCTTTTCTTCTCTTTCTCTCTCTTGTCTTATTCTCTTCTTTCTCTTATTCTCTTGCTGACATGGACTATTTGTATTCTCTTCACGCCTCCCAATCTTCCCCTGTTCATTTTGTATATTTCACTTGTCACTTCGATTGTAATGCAACAATTCACATGTGTTGGCCTCATTTTGTTAACAGTCAGGTTTGGGCCTTTTCAAGACCGAAGCTGGTGCCCTTTTCTGTGTGTGTGTGTGTGTGTGTGTGTGTGTGTGTGTGTGTGTGTGTGTGTGTGTGTGTGTGTGTGTGTGTGTGTGTGTGTGCGTGTGTGTGCACGTGCGTGCGCGCGCGTGCGTGTGTGCGTGCGTGTGCGTGTGTCTCTGTTTCTCTCTCTTCTGAGCAGTGGGATGGTACGATGATATGGTGGTTGTAGTTTTGGTGGTTGGGGTCGAGGGGGTGCACTCTTGCTGTGTGTGTGTGTGTGTGGGCGGTACAGGAGGGGCATGGATAGGATCAGGTCTTATCTAAGCTGCACAGTGCCACACGAGGTGTAACGCCACACCCACGCTACCCTGCAGCGTGTTTAAACAGGCCTGCCCGCACGCACGCACGCACGCACGCACGCACGCACGCACGCACACACACACAGATACTACTGTAAAAGGTGTCTTATCTGTTTTGTTCTGTTTAGCTGCTTTTATAGAATAGGATATTTTGTTTTGATTTTGTGACATCAAATGGTCTCAAATATTTATTTCCTAGTTTTACTTGTTTAATTTAATTTACACATCTGCGTTTGGCTGACATTTTCGGGAATCATTTAAAAACAACAATAAAATTGTTTAATACGCGTTTTTCTTTTCTTTTCGTGCTGTGGAATATTTTCAATAATCTTTAGGACGAAGTGCAGTGCAATATAATAGCATTTCATTGTCTGTATTTTTTGTCAATTTACGTGTCCAACCCCTAAATAGTGACTGTGTTTGCTCTTTATTATATTCAGAAAAATGAATGTCATTCTTCCTTACAACGTCATTCATAAAATGTATTTCATATCCTCACTCTGAATTTCCCTGCAGTATTCAACGCTACTTTGATATATTTTCAAATCCACATTGAACCGCTCGCTTTTATCATTTCATTAGACTTATGGCGTTAAAGACAAATCGTGTTTTTTAGTTTCGGATATGAAACTACTTGGGTATGAATTATGGTTGTCTCTCTTTAAAGCTGCCATGGTGATGTATTTTGTTTTGTAGCCGTTATTTCCACCATTTTGTTCTTCTCATCCTATCCTAGTCCCAGTTCATTTTCTTTCTTTTCCTCTTCTTGCTCTTACATTTTTATTTTGGTGAGCTGCTTTTCCTGTACAGCGACCCTTGAACCTGGGCTGGTTCATATTCACTGGACTGTCTTTGGTGAAGAAGTGGAAGATAAAACCATTTAGAGGCTCTTGAAGGCGAAATAGAGGAAACAACCATGGCCGAAAGATACAGAAGTGTGACTAGATTTGGGCTTTTCTGGAAGGCAAACCGGGCGAATGGACAGAGAGAGAGAGAGAGATATGGAAGGGAGGGAGGGAGGGAGGGAAGGAAGGAAGGAAGGAAGGAAGGAGAGACAATGCGTTTGTAAGCTGAAGTGGAAGAGACAAGCCTATAAAAGGATCGTCCACGGTGCTGTTCAGGCCTCTGGAGATCTGCTTCTCTGTCTGTCTACTGTACCTGTCTGTCTGCCTGTGTGCCTGTCTGTCTGTCTGTCTGCCCATCTGTCTTTGCTGTTCAGGCCTCTGGAGATCTGCTTCTCTGTCTGTCTACTGTACCTGTCTGTCTGCCTGTGTGCCTGTCTGTCTGTCTGTCTGTCTGTCTGCCCATCTGTCTTTTCTGTTCAGGCCTCTGGAGATCTGCTTTGCTGTCCGTCTGTCTCCCGTCTGTCTTTGCTGTACAGGCCTCTGGACATCTGCTTTGCTGTCCGTCTGTCTACTGTACCTGTCTGTCTGTCTGGCCGTCTGTCTTGGTCAGTATCTGTCTGTCTACTGTACTTCGGCTGTCTCTGTCTGCCTGTCTGTCTGCCTGTTCAGGGCCCACAGCCTCTGGATATCAGTCGAACTGTCTATACTGTACCTGTCTGTCGATGCCTGTCTGTCCTGCTGTACCTCTCTGCCAGCCTGTCTAATTGTCTGCCGGTATACTGTACCTGTCTGTCTGTCTGTCTGTCTGTCTGTCTGTCTGTCCTGCTGTACCTCTCTGCCTGCCTGTCTAATTGTCTGCCGGTATACTGTGTCTGTCTGTTTGTCTGTCTGTCTGTCAGCGACCTCCTTACAACAACCTGTCTGTCTGCCTTTCTGTCTGTCACAAATTGTCCTGTCTGTCTGTATGTCTTTCTGTCTGTCTGTCTTCCTGTTGCCTGCCTGTCTGTCTACCTACCAGTCTATCTCTCTCTCTCTCTCTTTCCTCCATCTTCTATTCTTTATCCTTCCTGTCTACATCTCTGTGTTCGATCCAGATGTGACTGTCATAGTAACAGTCCTGAGTCTAGCGACAGCAGAGCCATGACTCCAGTAGCCCATGGGAGGCCTGCCGGCCGCCTCCTTAGTCCCTACCTCTGGTTTGTGTCCGGTTTCCTGCTAGCTAGGCATGTGCATTTGGAGGGTAGACGATCGAAAATTCCGGGCAGAAATGCAAATGTAATTTTTAATTTGTTTTTATTTTAAGTAACACAATTTTGCAGGAAGGTTCAGCATTATTCTGAATGCAGATATTGGTAAAGAACATAGGATTAGTTTCTTATTGTTTTTATGAATTTATTTTTTAAATTGTGGTCATATTAATAACTTGTATCCTGGGGAAATATTTACTATTTAGATTAAATTGTAACAATGATTTAGAACATTATACATAGGTCGTAAGATCTTAGTTAGATTTATTTTATTGTATCTTTTTTAATCCACTTTGTTCTCTTTTTATCTATGTCTTGATGCACGGACGACAGTTATTGTGGTTATTGTGATATATCTTATCTCAGTCAATAATTGTTTTGTATATGACATATTTTTTCCTCTGAATTTTAAATACTACATAGAGCCATTTGGCCTACATTATGGTGTGGTGGGCTGCTGTGTGTAGGAGCATGTCAGCGCAGATCTCCTATTGTGTGTTTGTACCGGATAGCCTCAATAAGGTAGCCCCCACCCCCAATTCTCTAACATACATATATAAAGAAGTATATGAAAATGTTTTAAATCTATTTTCACAGAAACGTCTAGAGAAACATCTGCTGTTGTGGTACAGGTGCTCATTTGTATCAGTGTGGGCATTTTTTTGGTTTTATAGTGTGTGTGTGTGTGTGTGTGTGTGTGTGTGTGTGTGTGTGTGTGTGTGTGTGTGTGTGTGTGTGTGTGTGTGTGTGTGTGTGTGTGTGTGTGTGTGTGTGTGTGTGTGTGTGTGTGTGTGTGTGTGTGTGTGTGTGTGTGTGTGTGTGTGTAACTGGGTATTTGAATATAATCGACAGGAAAACGTTTCTAGTGTACTCCTCGACATGTCCTGTACGTAGAGTTAATCTCTTTTAACTAACGGCCTTACACCAAACTTAAAGCCCCTTTACTTATATACATATATTACATATTTGATATTATTTTCCTTTGTGCATGTCATTATAATGCGGAATGTGGTGCCATCCTCTTGGCAGATTAATTAGGGGTGTATCGTCGGGCGGAAATTAGTTTAGAGAGAAAGTGAATCTTTGAGATGGGATGGTGTGTGTGTTTCAGAGTGTGATGGTGCTAGGCTGGAGACAAAAAGTGTGTGTGTGTGTGTGTGGGTTGGTGTCACCACGGCTGAGGTGAACCCGTTGTAACGGTGAGTTTCATCGTTTGAGCTTCCATCTCTCTCTCTTGTTCTCTCGTTCTTAGAGAGCTCTAAACGGGCCGTGGCTCTTCATGAGGAGAGACTGTCAGACCAGTTAGCTTTCAACGCTCCTTTTCACTGCATTGTCATATTGTCTGTCTGATTGTATGCAAGAAGAACCAGAATGAGTTTGTCACTAGCGTAGCTTCACTACACCTGGCCCCGCTGCAAATATGAATGTGTGTGCCGCTCATATACTTCATCATATTCTTTGCTTTAACACAGTAGTGCTTGGCCGAATAATCTAGAACAGATCCGCAGTATCCCTCAAACTTTATAAATCTGTGTGAGAGCCGAGTAATGGCGATGTGAAGACATGCATTTAATAGATTTCAAAGTAGCTCCGCGTCAGCTAAGCGCTCATCCTAGCACTGTTCATCCAAATAACGGGCTAATTTAATTTTGAGAGTACGCGCGTTAAGTGCCGACCATTCCCCAACAAAAAAAAATCACACAATAAATATTGTATAAACACCACGAGCAATGAAGAGCTATTATTGTAAATACACACTCTGAAATGAGTAGGTGAATGTGGGAGTGTGGCGTGCCCCTTTCATCGCCAGGCCCTTGCAGCAGCAGCACCTCCGGTAGTTACGTCCGTGGAATAGGTGGTTAAAGATCCAGCTTGCAAATGACACACACACATCCACCCTTAACCCGTAACATTGTGGCCTAAGGAAAGAAGTAATAAACTAGAGACCAGAAATTCCCTACTGTGGCCTCAAGCGCGCGCAATTTAAGAAGTGTGTGTGTGTGTGTGTGTGTGTGTGTGTGTGTGTGTGTGTGTGTGTGTGTGTGTGTGTGTGTGTGTGTGTGTGTGTGTGTGTGTGTGTGTGTGTGTGTGTGTGTGTGTGTGTGTGTGTGTGTGTGTGTGTGTGTGTAAGCATGCATGCATGTGGGCAGAGGGATCAGAAGGGTTCTACTTTAACCTTTATTTAAGCAGCACGTTCCTTTGAGATCAAGAATGTCTTTTATAAGGAGACCTGCAGCTCAAAGAAAGCTTTAGTAGCACGCACACACGCAGCCCGATTTTAGGCATTTTAAGTGAGAGAAGCAAGTGAGCGAAACATTGCCAGTTAAAATGTTGTGTAGGAGAGACAAAAAAAACACCTTTTTTTTTTTCTCTTTTTTCGTTTCTTTCTCTTTCTTTTGTCCCTTCCTCCGGGCCCTTGTTGTGCGAAAAGAAAAGAGCAAAGAGAAAAGAAAGAGAAGAGACAGAAAGAAAAGAAAAAAGCCGTCAATTACAATTACCCAATATTAATCATTAGAATGAACCAATCACTTATTAGGAAATCTAATTACTGTGGTGGTGACTGAGGGAGGGATGGAGGGAGGGGATGACCCTCGGGATCATATTTATGTCTAATCTTTTATTCGGCCGCAGAACTTTTCCCCTCGTCTTTTCCTTGTCTTTGTTGAGGTAGGGTTAGAAGCCTTGATGAACTAATAGCCCTGTGTGTGGAGAGTTTTAGGAGGAGAGAGGAGAGGAGGAGGGGAGGTGAGTTTTGGAGGGATGGATGTGCATTAATATTAATACGCTTTGAAATGGGGGACAGAGGGGGGAGAGAGGGGCAAGAAGCAGTTGTGGATCCACAAAAACACTCTCCTCTCTCCCTCTTCTCTGTCCCACCTCTCTCTCTTTTCTCTCCCCTCCTCTCCCCTCCTCTCTTTGGATTTTCCTAGCGTTGTATACATAAAATTTTTGTGTATGTGTTTCTCTCTCCCTCTTTGTGTCTGTTTTTTGTTCTATCCATCTTTCTCCCCTCCCCAGAATTCTTTCTCTCTCTGTTCACCTTTCATCTCTCTCTCTCTCTCTCTCTCTCTCTCTCTCTCTCTCTCTCTCTCTCTCTCTCTCTCTCTCTCTCTCTCTCTCTCTCTCTCTCTGTCTATCTCGTTTTCCTTTCTGGCACCAAAGGAAATGGATACATATTTTTTTTTTTTTATCAAGATTTCACTTAAACAGTCAAAACGAGGGGAGAACGCATGCACACACACACACACACACACACGCACACGCACACGCACACACAGAGAGAGAGAGAGAGAGAGAAAGCAGTTTACAGTTGCCTCTGTATGCAAAGGGGCTCCTAATAATAGTGGAGCCGTTCTGTACAGAAAGTCCCTGGAGGTCGCAATGTGTCTGAACTGACTGTCACTGTAACAACACACACACACACACCCCTCTCTCTGGAGAGGAAGCTAAGTGTGTGTGTGTGCGTGTGTGTGTGTGTGTGTGTGTGTGTGTGTGTGTGTGTGTGTGTGCGCATTGCCACCCCCTTACTTCAGACCCCCATATGTCTTCATGAACCAGCCTCAGATGGACTATCGGGGCTACGCCTGGACTCGCTGGCTGGCTCTCTCTCTCTCTTCATCCCTCCTTCCTCTCCTTTCCTCTACGACGTGTCACCTTTCAACCTTTCACTTCTTCCTTCTCCTACTGTTCAGTTGTCTCTCTAGTAATGTATCTGTTGTACACACATAGTATTATACAACAAACAGAAAGTGGAATAACTCTACTGATTCCCACCAGGTGAGGGTTGTGGTGAGGTGTGTTGTGATTGGTGGGAACACTCTACATTGAAACCCTCCCAGCCTATCATGTGGCTATCATGTGGTCTTTCTCTCTCTCTCTCTCTCTCTCTCTCTCTCTCTCTCTCTCTCTCTCTCTCTCTCTCTCTCTCTCTCTCTCTCTCTCTCTCTCTCTCTCTCTCTCTCTCTCTCTCTCTCTTTCTCTCTGTCTCCACCCCTTCTGTCCCTCTATCCCATTATCCTCTCCTCTCCACGTCCATCCCTCCGTCCAGCAGGAAGAGGCCTTGGTTACGTGGCTGTTGCTATGCGGCCGTGGCCAGGCCCAGTGTGGAGGCAGTAGGCTTCAGACTGCTGCCTGTTTGAAGTTGTCATAGTAGATATGAATGACTTCTGATGAGCTGTGTTCAGTGTAGTCGGTTTTGTACGTAGGTTTTTTTTTTGTTTGTTTTGTTACTTCTTCTTTTTTTTAGGCAGAACAGGTATGACTGACATACTCTGAGTGTGTGTGATTAGGTGTGCGTGTGTGTGTTTAGGTGTGCGTGAGAGTGAGTGAGAGGACTGTGTGTGTGTGTGTGTGTGTGTGTGTGTGTGTGTGCAGACCTGAGGAGCATTAGTACACCTAGGCTCCCCCTTTATCCGGGGATTATGGGTAAATGGAATGCCGAGAACGGGGCGGTGAGCGGGCTGATAAAGCAGCGGACGCCGTTCGCCCACCAAATTAATTATGGAGGATAAAATCAGAGCCGGAAAGATAGCTCCCTGCTCGTTTGGGAGTTTAGTCAGTGATATTACAGCACGGGATTCTATGACTACACACACACACACACACACACACACACACACACACACACACACACAGAGATAGACACTTCATATCCGTAGGAGTGGTAGGCAGTGCTGTTTGTGTGTGTCCGCATTAGGACTTAGTAGCTGTTTTGGATGTTGGCCTATTTATTATCAAATTGTGTGTGTGTGTGTGTGTGTGTGTGTGTGTGTGTGTGTGTGTGTGTGTGTGTGTGTGTGTGTGTGTGTGTGTGTGTGTAGATGTTTTAAAGCCAATGCCACCAGGTGATCTAGTCCTACAAAGGATGCAGTGTACGTTTCTTTCTTCAGCTAGAAGCTGGTAATGGCTATTTTTTATTTAATTTAAATTTTGTATTCCAAATTCAAGCACATTTTGGGTAAAAGAAAACGGCTTTTATGTGTTATGAATAAATGCATATTAACTAATTAATCATCCATCTAGTATCTCAATATTTGTCTTTTTATTTACAGCCTAATTCCTCTGAAAATATCACCATGGATTTGCGGTGTGAAAAGGCATGGTGGAACCGCTTTGACAGAACGTTTGCTAGATAATCTTCTAGTCGGCCTACGGCTGTCGATCAATGCATTTCTATTGATGTGACAGTACGCATGCAGCTTTTCAGGACACACAGGAAAAGATAGATTGACTTTTTGTTTCTTAATCTGTTTAGTTTGTCTTCAGCTGTCAATTCATTTTATTACTAATATGATGATGCACGTAGAATATTATTATTTTTTCCTGTTGTCAACACAGTTCAGCCCTGAGTAACAAAGTTGACAGAGGCTCTACCATGTAGTCTAACATTTCTTCCTGTACGAAAACCCGAATGCCTTTTTGAAATATACTGATTTTAATTAAGAGTATATGAATGGCACATTTATTGTTGTGTTGTTGGGTCATTGCCACGGCGATGTGAACACAATTGCACATGGTGGCTTCTTCTTGTGGTAGTTGTTTGTTGAATACTACAGCGGACAGCTGTAATATCCCCATGCCAACTCGTTCACTGGCCTGCTTGAGAGGTGGGGCTTAATGCAAATAAACCGCATGGAGCCGTTTCCTTACTGTGTTAGTTTATAAAAAAAATACAATAAAATGTATTGTCGTTTTTGTGTGAAGAATAATTGTTTATTGTTGCTAAGTGACCAGTTAGAATCTCCTTGGGAGCGGGAAAAAGCTGGTGAAATAAAGAAAGGCGAGCAGAGGAGAGAGAGAGTAGCTGCTCCTTCTTCTGGTATCTCGCTATGTACAGTCTGGTATCTAAGGACTGCTGGGAGGCAAGTCGGTCTTTAATGTGGATTGATCGAACATTACGGCCTTTTGCAAAACGCCTGGCAGAGATGGGCCCTCCCCTAGTCCCTGTTCCTCCTCTGCAGGGGCCCCAGTGTGTGTTAACATTAGACTGTTGCTCCTCTGCAGGGCCCCAGTGTGTGTGTGTTAACATCAGACTGTTGCTCCTCTGCAGGGGCCCCTGTGTGTGTGTTAACATCAGACCCTGTGTCTCCTCTACAGGGGCCCCAGTGTGTGTTAACATCAGACCCTGTCTATCCTCTACAGGGGCCCCAGTGTGTGTTAACATCAGACTCTGTTCCTCACCTGCAGGGCCCCAGTGTGTGTTACCCATCAGACTCTATTCCTTCTCTGCAGGGGCCCCAGTGTGTGTTAACATCTGACTCTGTTCCTCCTCTGCAGGCCCCAGTGTGTGTTAAAATCTGACTCTGTTCCTCCTCTGCAGGGCCCCAGTGTGTGTGTTAACATCTGACTCTGTTCCTCCTCTGCAGGGCCCCAGTGTGTGTGTTAATATCAGACTCTGTTACTCCTCTGCAGGGCCCCAGTGTGTGTGTTACCCATCAGGCTGTTCCTCCTTTGCAGGGCCCCAGTGTGTGTGTTAATATCAGACTCTGTTACTCCTCTGCAGGGCCCCAGTGTGTGTGTTAATATCAGACTCTGTTACTTCTCTGCAGGGCCCCAGTGTGTGTTAACATCAGACTCTGTTCCTCCTCTGTAGGGGCCCAGTGTTTGTGTTAACATCAGACCCTGTTCCTCCTACTGTTTAGACTGACTGTTTAACGAGACTGTTTCAGGGCTAACCTGCCTGACTGTTTAACTTTAGACTGTTTCAGTGCTACCCCGCCTGACTGTTTAAACCGTTTCAGTATTCAGACGAAAAGTGTCAGTGACAAGAGAGACTGAGTTAAACCCTTCTTTGTGGCTCACATTATGGGCAAAATCAGCAACTAGGGCTTTGATATTGAGTCGGATGTGTGTGTGTGTGCGTGTGTGTGTGTGCGTGTGCGCGTGCAAGTGCGCGTGTGCGTGCCTCGGTTGGCCCTCTTTAAGTGCAGACTGATCAATAGTAATTGGGTTGAGTGTCTCCATCCTGGTCCCCTCCTTTGTAGCCGGGGCCTTTTGTAGGCGGACACAGAGCTTGGTGAGAAATAAAAAAAGACAGAAAGAAGGAAAGAAAGAGAGAAAATGGAGGATGTTTGCAAGTCGACGAGCATGACCGATTCTCTCTACCAAATCTCCGGATATTTATTCAGCATTACCCCCAGTCTAAACAAATGTCTTTCTCTCGTTTATTTTTTTACCCTCTTGTTCTTTCAAACACACCGCAGGGATGAGACAGGGGTACAAACGTGTGTGTGTGTGTGTGTGTGTGTGTGTGTGTGTGTGTGTGTGTGTGTGTGTGTGTGTGTGTGTGTGTGTGTGTGTGTGTGTGTGTGTGTGTGTGTGTGTGTGTGTGTGTGTGTGTGTGTGTGTGTGTGTGTGTGTGTGTGTACTAGCTACTGTTGTAGTGCAGTAACTGTTGGGGGAACACACAGGTATTAGCTGGTGCTTGCCACGTTGTAATGGATTTTCCTCCCTTTCTTCCTCTCTCCTAGTGTGTCTCTCTTTTATGCGTTTCGTGTGTGTGTGTGTGTAGCGGGTATTAGCAGGAAGACATTAGACCTGAACTCTAAGGTATATTAAAGCAGCGGCCTTGTTGTTCTTATAAACACGGCAATTCAATTTAGCGTGCCCCGCGGGGAATGGGATTTCAGCTACGGAGGAGGGAGGGAGAGAGGGAGGGAGAGGGAGGGAGGGAGGGAGAGAGAGGAGGGAGTAAGGTGAAAGGGAGGGGAGCAGTAAAGGACAAAAGGAGGGAGGAGGAAAAAAACAGGGATTCCCATTTTGAGAGAGAGGGGGAGAGGGAGAGAGGGAAAGAGGGAGTGAACAGAGGGGAACGAAAGGGCGAGTTAGTGACCAGAGCCTAGGAGCAGTTGAGGGGTTGCCATGGAGAGATTTGGGGCTGTTTTAATGCATTACCCTAAATCTGCTTAGGTACCTAAGGAACCTGTAAAAAAACGTACTAGTCAGAATGGGGGGTAGCTGGTGGTAGGGTATGTATGTTTGGTGAGTGCTTTCACTTGTTTATTAAACACACACACACACATCGGCGGACTACCTAGTACGGGGGGCGAGTGGTTGTGTGTTGGGGCAGACCA
>JAPMUY010010967.1:15000-27500 GCA_026901105.3 Galaxias olidus | reverse complement strand
GACTGGTCAGGACGCCGGTTGCTGTCTCTCCAAATACTCCCCTCCCACCCCAACACACACACACACACACACACACACACACACACACACACACACACACACACACACACGCACACACACACACACCACACACACACACACACACACATATACACACGCCCCCCCCCCCACACACACACACACACACACACACACACACACACACACACACACACACCAGCAGGCCCCCCAGTCAGACCACAGTGGGAAACCACTGGCTGCATCAGTGCCTTCCAAACCTGCCCTTCCATTGTGGCTCTGACCCTCCACCATGTGACTCTATGGAGGGGGAGGCTCACTGCAGCCTGCATAGAGACACACTGCTGTCCTACTCCCTCTGTCTGACGAGAGAGAGAGAGAGAGAGAGAGAGAGAGAGAGAGAGAGAGAGAGAGAGAGAGAGAGAGAGAGAGAGAGAGAGAGAGAGAGAGAGAGAGAGAGAGAGAGAGAGAGAGAGAGAGAGAGAGAGAGAGAGAGAGAGAGAGAGAGAGAGAGAGAGAGAGAGAGAGAGAGAGAGAGAGAGAGAGAGAGAGAGAGAGAGAGAGAGAGAGAGGACATGTTAAAGAGACAGTGTGTTTGAACATGGCTGAAGGCTGGGTGTATGTATTTGTCCAAAGGCTAAACAATGTCAACCGTCTAATCGCAGAGGTCTCTCTGAGTTTGTGTGCGTGTGTGTGCATCTATCTTGTGCACGTGATTTTATAGTTTACGGTTTTTGAGGTGGCTGGACTGTCTGTAGATGTTGTACCATTTCCTCAGATGACTTTCTTGATTTACATATCACATTAACATGAACATACGTTCATCCTCAGCCTAATTACATATCCTGCATGTTAGTAACACTAGGAGGGAAAAGACTGGGGATGCTCTGCACCATTTTGATTGACACGGGTTGTCGTTGTTCCCAGATGGTGCTGAGGCTGGAGAGAAAGTGTGGACGGTGTCATCCAGAGACAGAGACGTAAGGAGCCTTAGCATAAGGAACTCTCTATAACTATCTATAACTATCTATTTAACTAACATTCAAACCTTAGCCTTATATAACTATCTACGGCTATCTCCTTCATCGCCGGTCAACCTACATTTTATAGTTATTTTTTTACTTTTACTGATGTTACCCCAAAATATGACTTTTGACCATTGTACTGCATTGTACATTTTCTGTGCCTTTTAAAATGCTCTGTTTTAAGAATTGTGGTTGTGCGTGCGTGCGTGCGTGCGCCAGGCTCAGATCTACAACAGGAGTCCTGGTCAGCCCGCAGCGCGTCGCTTCTCTTCTCGTTACTACACAGAGAAGAATGTGACCTGTAGGAGCTGCAACAAGACCGGCCACCTCTCCAAGAACTGTCCCACGCCCAGGGTAACACACACACACACATATAGGACACACACACATACACTTACATATGCAAGACACATGCATACATACATACATACAGTGTAGCACCCACACAGAAACAGACCTGTGTTTACATTCCCTTCGAACTGTCATAAGACATATGATATTTGAACGTGGCCATTGTACCTGTCTGCTTCTGTCTGACAGGTATCTGCCTGACAGCTGCTCCACATTCCATCCACACGTTGTACAATGGCTGTGCTGTGTGTGTGTGTGTGTGTGTGTGTGTGTGTGTGTGTGTGTAGAAGGAGCCGAGCTGCCTGCAGTGCGGTGCGTCGGGCCACATGATGGCGGGCTGTCCCGAGACGCTGTGTGTTAACTGTGGCCTGCCGGGTCACCTGTACCAGGACTGCAGGGAGAGGGCCTACTGGTACAAGAAGTGCCACCGCTGTGGCATGGTTGGACACTTCCACGACGTGAGTGTGGGAACGCACGCACGCACACACACACACACACACACAGACATAAATACGCACACACACGCAGATAAACACATGCAGAAATATACCAACATACAGATACACACATAAATACACACACATAAATACGCACACACACACAGACAGACAAAAACACTTCAACAAAAAGGTCTACCTCTCTTAGTCGACCCTCCCTCTTTCTTCCTCCCCCTCTCCCTTCTCTCTCTCTCTCCGGTATAAGGAGTGACCCAGGGTCAACCAACGCTGCTGTTCACATTAATTGATACACTTCAGCAATTACACCTTAGTAATGTCTCCGCTATGCTGCATATTCCGTGTGTGTGTGTGTGTGTGTGTGCGTGCGTGCGTGCGTGTGTGCGTGCGTGCGTGTACTCATTCATGTCTGAGAAGAGGGTGCGTGTGCGTGTGAGTGTGCGTGTGCGTGTGCGTGTGTGTCTGTTTGTGGGAAGCGGAAGGGTGCATATAATGACCGTCAATGACAATTATCCCACCGCAATGTTCATTATCCTGGCACATACACTGATGCTACAGGGTCTCTGTCTTTCTCTACCCCCCCCCCTCTCTCTCTCTCTCTCTCTCTCTCTCTCTCTCTCTCTCTCTCTCTCTCTCTCTCTTTCTCTACCCCTCACTCTTTCTCTTTCTCTCTCCTATTCTCTCTCACTCTCTAATTTTTTTTCCCTCTCCTCTGCCTTTTTTCTCTCAATTTGTCATACATCCCCTTTATTTCTCCCTCTCACTTTATTTTATGCCCCCCTCCCCCTCATCTCTCTTTCCACTCCTCCTTCCAGGCCATGTGTGTCTCTTGTATCTGGTATGTAGATTCCTCCTTCAGCCATTCTGCTTCTCTCCATCTCCTGTTCTCTCCTCTTTCTATGTCGCTATCTGTCTGTCTGTCTGTCTGTCTGTCTGTCTGTCTGTCTGTCTGTCTGTCTGTCTGTCTGTCTCTCTGTCTCTCTGTCTGTCTCTTTAGATTCTTACAGAGCTGTGTAGCTGTTGTCTCTTCTTTCTGTGTATCTATTTGTCTGTCTGTCTGTAGATTCTTACAGAGCTGTGTAGCTGTTCTCTCTTCTGTCTCTCTTTCTGTCTCTTTAGATTCTTACAGAGCTGTGTAGCTGTTCTCTCTTCTTTCTGTGTATCTATTTGTCTGTCTGTCTATAGATTCTTACAGAGCTGTGTAGCTGTTCTCTCTTCTGTCTCTCTGTCTGTCTCTTTAGATTCTTACAGAGCTGTGTAGCTGTTCTCTCTCTCTTTCTGTGTATCTATTTGTCTGTCTGTCTATAGATTCTCAGAGCTGTGTGTAGCTGTTCTCTCTTCTGTCTCTCTTTCTGTCTCTTTAGATTCTTACAGAGCTGTGTAGCTGTTCTCTCTTCTGTGTATCTATTTGTCTGTCTGTCTGTAGATTCTTACAGAGCTGTGTAGCTGTTCTCTCTTCTGTCTCTCTTTCTGTCTCTTTAGATTCTTACAGAGCTGTGTAGCTGTTCTCTCTTCTTTCTGTGTATCTATTTGTCTGTCTGTCTATAGATTCTTACAGAGCTGTGTAGCTGTTCTCTCTTCTGTCTCTCTTTCTGTCTCTTTAGATTCTTACAGAGCTGTGTAGCTGTTCTCTCTTCTTTCTGTGTATCTATTTGTCTGTCTGTCTATAGATTCTTACAGAGCTGTGTAGCTGTTCTGCTGGGGGTTTTCCCCCATGATTTACAGCAACATTTGAGTAGAAGGCCCCAATTGTCTCTTTTATCAGGTTTAATCTGTCGGTTGGACTATCATGTTGAATAATCTTTGCCAATTTTTTCAGTGGGATTAAATTAGGATATAGTCATCTAACCGTTGTATATTATGCTCAGGATGTGAATAATATAATAGTGATGATGTGAGTGATGTGATCACCATGGTAACTTGTGAGCCAGAGGTATGTGTGAGTGGTAGGTTGTGTCATGGTGGCATCCCCTGCAGACCTGGCCTTCGTTTGGAAAATCATAATTCATAAAATACAAAAGTCCATGTTGACAGTACGTCCCTCCACCAGAGGTAGTCTTTGTTGTGAAGGGGACAGTTTGACCAGGTCATCTTTAGTCTGGTGGTCTTCCAGGGGGAGTCCAGGGGCTTCTGATGCTTCCAACATGTCAGCCACTTTCCATCCATCCATCCATCCATTTTCCGCCGCTTATCCGGGGCCGGGTCGCGGTGGCAGCAGGCTAAGAAGGGTAGTCCAGACATCCCTATCCCCAGCAACGCTTTCCAGCTCCTCCTGGAGGATCCCGAGGAGTTCCCAGGCCAGACGAGATATATAATCTCTCCAACGTGTTCTGGGTCTACCCCGGGGTCTCCTACCAGTAGGGCGTGCCCGGAAAACCTCCAACGGGAGGCGCCCAGGATGCATCCTAATCAGATGCCCGAACCTGATGCCTTTCGACAGCCACTTCATTTCTGTAAATATGAAACAATGTAGGACTGCAGCCCTGTCCAACCCCTCGACCTTCCTCCCTCCAAAATGTCAGTTCAGTTCACACAGTAGCATTTTCAGTGTACAATGAACTCATCATGTCACACTGAACCCCACTCTGCACAAAGTCAATGAAGCATTCAAATCATTCCCCCCTGCTTTGTATTAGTATAGATTAGCTGTAGTGGTATGGAGTGTGTAATCTGTTGGAGGGGGTAGTAGATTTGTTCACCACATTCTTAGCCTCGTGGAAATGTCGTTTTCTGCTG
Organism: Galaxias olidus; assembly: GCA_026901105.3. Taxonomy (NCBI): domain Eukaryota; kingdom Metazoa; phylum Chordata; class Actinopteri; order Galaxiiformes; family Galaxiidae; genus Galaxias; species Galaxias olidus. The sequence continues at coordinate 22,915 of JAPMUY010010967.1, read as the reverse complement.
TTGATTGTCCCACAGTATAGGTTCTGTACACAGATCCTCCTGGAGGATCCCTATCCCTATCCCTGTCCCTGTCTGTATGTAGGGGTGACTTAGTGGTATTGTTCCAGATCTCAGGGAATGTCCTTCCCTCTGACGGAGAAGCTTCCATTACCACACAGAGAGATTCTGAAAACTCCTCCTCCTCTGTCCTTCCCTCCCCCCCATTCTCTCTCTCCTTTTCTCTATTTATTTCTCTCTCTCTTTCTCTCTCTCTTTCTCGCCTTTTCTCTATTTCTCTCTCTCTCTCTCTCTCTCTCTCTCTCTCTCCTTCTCTTTCTCTCTCATTTTCTCTATTTCTCTCTCTCTCATTCTCTCTTTCTCTCTCATATTTGCTATTTCTCTCTTTCTCTCTCTCTCTCTTTCTCTCTCTCCTTTTCTCTATGTCTATTTCTCTCAATCTCTCTTTTTTGCTCTTGTTCTCTCTCTCCCTCTCTGTCAGTCAGTCATGTACTGTGTGTAACGGATGAGTAACCAGGTGAACACTACAGAGAGGGGAGACCAGGACACACACACACACACACACACACACACACACACACACACACACACATTCACTCATACACACACGTTTGACCCTGTCTGTCCTCTTCGTACTCTTCTGGCTCTATATGTATATATGTTCACAAATAGAAACCCAAATCATTACTATTTTCTTCTAAATACTTAACTTTTTTCCTGAGAGTTTTTCTCAGCTTCCTCTGTGTGTACGGTGTGTGTGTGTGTGTGTGTGTGTGTGTACGGTGTGTGTGTGTGTGTGTGTGTGTGTGTGTGTGTACGGTGTGTGTGTCAGGCCTCTGTCCCCCGGGCCTCTCTCTGTCTCTCATTAAAGACAGACGGTTGACGGAGCGCGAGTGTGTCGCACGCCTCGCCTGTCGCCCCCGACAACAACCCACTATTCCAACGGTCTGGAGGGAGAGGGAGACAAAGGGAGGGGTGGAGAGAAAACGACAGAACTAATAAAGGAGGAGAGAAGAAGCGACGTTTGAAAGGCGGTAGCAGGAAGAGAGGAAATTCAAAGGGAAAACGTAGAACGTGAAGGAGCAGAACAGACAGAGTTACAGCAGCCGTGGCCTTGTGACCCAGGAAACACCTAAAATGGCTGACCCCTAACCGACCGCCACGTTGTCACGGGCAACAGCCTGGACGGCGTCACTTCCTGTGTCTGTTGGCTTTGTTGTCTGGGCCAATGAGAGGCCAGAAAACTGTCAGCGGGGACTGAGCTAATTGTAATGAAGTAATAACTAAATATATATGATGAGATATTTTCAGATATACAGTTGACATTAAGAGGTGTGTCATCCACAGTCCCCTCAGTCCCCAAAGACTCCTTCATAATCAAACTGTTCCTTTTTACCTAGCGTCATAAAACACTTTCACAAAGCGGCACAGCAACTGTAGGAAGGTTATCACAATCCTCTCCTCTCCTCTCCCGTCCTCTCCTCTCCTCTCCTCTCCTTTCCTCTCCTCATAGGAGGTGTGTAAGTAGATAAATCTAGCCTGCGGCGACGGCGACATTTTCAATTTCCCAGTGGGAAGTGGCCCCGGCTCGGGAACGTTGTCGGAGCTCTTAGGGAACGCTGCGACGACGCTCCGGAGATAATGCTTTAGCCACACTGGGGCTGCACGGAGCGAGAGAGCGAGCGAGCGAGAGAGAGCGAGAGAGAGAGAGAGAGAGAGAGAGAGAGGAAGAATACAGGTGGTGCAGATGGAGTGTCTGCCATTACCACAAAGAGTCTCCAAAACAAGGACAACAACAAAAACAACAACAACAGCCGTTTGGAGACCCACTCTAATAGAATCCTAGCAGTCCCTCTCTCCCTCTTCTCTCCCTTTCCTCATCTCTCACTCTTCTCCCTCTGTCCCTCTATCTATCCCCCTTATCTCTCCCATTCCCTCTCTCTCTCTCTCTCTCTCTCGCTCTCTCTCGCTCTCTATATCTATCTATCTATCTCTCTCTCTCTCTCTCTCTCTCACTGATAAGGATCCGTTCTCTCAGCTTTACTTAATAGCCCCTTCCTCGTTGTGTCAGCACTAGACTTCTGTTATACACTCTGTATTGACACACACACACTAACATTCTCCTCTTTCCCCTCTTTCTTTTTCCACCATTTCCCTGTATTGTCTTTTTGTTAGCGTTGTCACAGTGTTACTGTGTATGTGTGTGTTATTGTGTGTTCTCTGGGTCTAACAGTGTGCGTTTGATTTCCTCCCCAGGCCTGCCCGGAGATCTGGAGACAGTACCACATCACAGTGAGTCCCAACGCCCCCCGTCCCCCCAGTCCCCCGTCCCCAGTCCTGTCTCAACAGCACACACAGTCAACTGCCGAGAGGGAGATCTCTCTGTGTGTGTGTGTGTGTGTGTGTGTGTGTGTGTGTGTGTGTGTGTGTGTGTTGCTTCACGTCAGCTTTGAGAGATGGGGTGGAATTGGTTAAGTAGCGTGTGTGTGTGTTCTGAAAGCCAGAGGGGGTTTAGTGTGTGTGTGTGTGTGTGTGTGTGTGTGTGTGTGTGTGTGTGTGTGTCAAAGAGCAGAAAGGTGTGTGACACTCGCATGTCACAAGGGAAGACAGCAGTTGCAGCATGGTGTGTGTGTGTGTTTGTGTGTGTGTGTGTGTGTTTACCCAACATCTGCAAAATAACTAGTTCCTGTCCCTCCAGAGCGTGTGTGTGTGTGTGTGTGTGTGTGTGTGTGTGTGTGTGGGTGAGAATGGATGATATAGACCTCAGCCTAAGAGAAAAGAGCAGCTTGTTTGTCAATTAAAAGACGTGATAAAGCATGAAATGGGCTGCCAACGCCGCACGGGAGAGAGAGAGAGAGAGAGAGAGAGAGAGAGAGAGAGAGAGAGAGAGAGAGAGAGAGAGAGAGAGAGAGAGAGAGAGAGAGAGAGAGAGAGAGAGAGAGAGAGAGAGAGAGAGAGAGAGAGAGAGAGAGAGAGAGAGAGAGAGAGAGAGAGAGAGAGAGAGAGAGAGAGAGAGAGAGAGAGAGAGAGAGAGAGAGAGAGAGAGAGAGAGAGAGAGAGAGGGGGTCTGTCTGTCACTGTCCTCTATAGAGATTAATTAGCAGTAGCTGTCTAATGAAAAGGCAGCATCGTTAATGCTAGGCTAGCATGGCAGGAGAGATGGAGGGGAAAGGAGGGGAGAGATGGAGGAGAGGGGAAGGAGGGGAGAGGGGACGCCCGGGGAAGACAGAGAAGTTTCAGGGTAGCAGGAGAGGCGTGTGTGTGTGTGTGTGTGTGTGTGTGTGTGTGTGTGTTAGGACCAGAGGGAGGACAGCGAGTCATGGACTCCAGCAGTGTGTGTCAGTCTCTGGGAGTGTGGATGGGACACTGTGGAGACTTTTACTTATCAAACACAGCCAGGCCTCCTCCTCAGAACAATCACAGGTCTGTGTGTGTGTGTGTGTGTGTGTGTTTCTAAGGGGTGCTGGATTGTGACCCAGGTCTAATTGAAGTATTTAAGCCATTTAAGCACAGGGAACAGAAGGTCGTTACTCAAACTGGCACGGGGGTTTCAGTCACACACACACACACACACACATACACGTATACTGTACACACACACACTCCTCTCATAGGATTCTGTCTGTTTAAAACACACTCATTTTATTCATGATACTGCTTATGACCCTGAACTCCCCAATGTGACTGTGTGTGTGTGTGTGTGTGTGTGTGTGTGTGTGTGTGTGTGTGTGTGTGTGTGTGTGTGTGTGTGTGTGTGTGTGTGTGTGTGTGTGTGTGTGTGTGTGTGTGTGTGTGTGTGTTCGCTCAGGGAGATGTGACTCTGTCACCTTCCGCTGGGCTCAGCCAGGTGTGAAAAGGCATTCTGTCAGACCCCTCTGCTACCGGGTCCATTTGCCCTCCGTGTGTGTGTGTGTGCGTGTGCGTGTGCGTGTGCGTGTGTGTGTGTGTGTGTGCTCCTTGCACCTGGCCCCTTGACTAACAAACAAACTCCTCCTCACCGCACAGTATAGACCACCAAGCCCAGGGGAATCTACTGAGAAAGAAGTAAGATACCGTCACACACACACACACACACACACACACACACACTAACACACAGCCATGTATAGTAGAAGTCCATGTTTTTTGCATAATGGTTGCACTGTTCATTTAGCTTTTACTTCTTATAAATGATGGCAACACAGACATTGAGGTCGAGAAAGATAAAGCCATATCTCTCTGTGTCTCTCCCTCTGGTCCCTGAGAAAGGAAAGGATATCAGCTTTGGGAAGAAAAATATAAAGAATGCAGGTTGACGTGAAAAAGAGAGAAGACAGGAGAGGAAAGGGGGATGACAGGAGGGAGGGAAGGATTGGTAGAAAAGGGGTGTCGTATAGAGATGAAGAAAGGAAAGAAAACGCAAAGGGCACAGTGTAAGTTTAATCACCTGCTTTCAGTGTAAAGGCAAAATTAACTTGTGTAAAGATCACACACACACACACACACACACACACACACACACACACACACACACCACCCGTCTGTTCGTTCAAGTGGGTTTTCCCCCTGTGTGTGGAGTTTAAAGTGCCGTTTTAGGACCACAGCTCTACCCTCTGGTGGTTGTGTGAAGTGCAGGGCCCTTAACATGGTCATACACCTGGTGGAAGAAGCATGATGTAAAACCCAGTCACACCCTCTGTCTGTAGTCCCCAAACATAGTCACACCCTAAGTCTGCAGTCCCCAAACACAGTCACACCCTCTGTCTGTAGTCCCCAAACACAGTCACACCTTCAGTGTGTGAGTGAGCTAGATGATGTGTGAGTGAGAGCGAGTGTGTGTGTGTGTGTGTGTGTGTGTGTGTGTGTGTGTGTGTGTGTGTGTGTGTGTGTGTGTGTGTGTGTGTGTGTGTGTGTGTGTGTGTGTGTGTGTGTGTGTGTGTGTGTGTGTGACTGATGGAGAAAGAGCTGTCGGCCACAATGTAGTGCATCACAGTGAGAGGGCGATCTGTCTCTGACCTAGTACCTGACATCCACCTCACCTCTGGATCTGTACCAGCCGGCTCCCAATGGAAGGAGAGAGGAGAGGGGGAAAGAGAGAGAGAGAGATACCCTCTGACCAGAAAGACAGAGAGAAAGAGACAGACGTTTGGGAGGAAGAGCGAGAGAGACTATGACCAGAAGGAAATACATAGAAAGAGAACACTGACAAAAAGTAGAGAGAGATAGACCAGAGGGTAGAAGGAAGAGAGAGAGAGAGAGAGAGAGAGAAAGAATGAGAAAGGGAGAAACAGATATAAAGAGACAGAGCGCGAGAGAGGGAAAAAACAGGGATGAAAAGAAAGAGAGAGAAAGAGTGATAAAAAGTGTTTAAAACGTAGACGAGGGAGCCAGATAGACTGAAAGGGTGACACGGTAAGACCGGAGCAGATGATTGGTTCAGGTACGCCAGTGTGTAAGCATTGATTGGCTCCTCTTTAGATAGCAATGGGACACCTGTTTGTGTGTGTGTTTATTGATCGCGTGCTCTTTCTCTCTTTTCATGGTGGCGTGTGTGTGTGTGTGTGTGTGTGTGTGTGTGTGTGTGTGTGTGTGTGTGTGTGTGTGTGTGTGTGTGTGTGTGTGTGTGTGTGTGTGTGTGTGTGTGTGTGTGTGTGTGTGTGTGTGTGTGTGTGTGTGTGTGTTGAGCTGATCCTGTCGTACTAGTGATATCAGTGTGTGAGTGTGTATCGATCGTCTCCCCCTGGGGCAGGTGTATGAGCTTCTTTGCATAGATTTGTGTGTGTGTGGAGGGAGAAGCTGCCACTCTGCTTCTGTTTTACAGAGATAGATAAAGCTGTTTTTCCCTATTTTTTCTTCTCTTCTCTTTCTGTCGCTCTCCAATTTCTCCCTTTCTGTCCCTCTCTATTCTCTAGTTTGTTATTTCATTCTCTCTCTCCTTTCTCTGCCTCCCTCTTTGCTTCACTAACAGCTGAGTTTACTTCTTCGGGGATGTCTTTGCCAATGCCCTTATATAGCCATAGAACTAGACCCGCTAGAATAAACACTGGCTACAACTTGAAGTTGTTGCATGTCCCTTCTGATCTTTCTATTTCTCCGTGTCACATGGAGACTTGTGGTGATTTCCAGGTTAGATCCCTCTATGACATTATTGTGGCATAGATCACATCCAACCATAAACACGTTCATATGGATATTTGATTTACTTGATGGTTTCTCTAAAGAGATAAGTCGGTGTTTTTAGAAGCTCGGTGATCGTCTTACCTCTCCTGTAGCCATTGAACGTGTATTTGGCCATGGCAGGGTTCGTTCTGATACGGAGCCCTGTGTCTGCATAAATAGGGAGGTTCCAATAAGGAGGATTATTGGGGAGGGCCACTTCCCTTTCCCTCGGACTGATGGAAATGCTTTAATAGGAAGTTACTGCTGGAAGGAGCATGGGTTGTCTTGTCGCCATACTTATTTGTGATTTTTATAAATTTTTTGATTGAATTTAAACTCATAATTGTACATGAAACATTCAATTCAATATGTAAGTGAGAACTGGCGAGCTGTCGAAACTATTTTCTTGTTGTGTGTTTATATGGTTTCAGTATTTATGAATTTTTTGGTTGATTAAATGTATTACACTTGGAGACCTAATTCTAATAAAACCGGATTTTTTCTATTTGATTTAGTAAGTAAAATATTTACTAAAGGGCCTAATTGCTGTCCTGAAGTAAATTAGCTAATACTGTTTTTTATTTTGAATCTCCGGTCATTTTAGATGAATTACCATTATTATTTGTAATTATAACATATACATTTTTGAACAAAAAAAATGATAAAAGATTTATTTGCACAGGATTTTTATTGTAGACATCAATCAATTTAGAACAATTCGAACTAATCTCAAAAATTGCATTCAGACAATAATGTTTTGCTTATATAATACTAAGCGTTAAAACCAGACTGGTACTTTTTAAAGTATTCTGCTGATCTTTCTGTCACAACAAGAGGTTCTTTTCTCAATGTAAGGGTGTTCTAATTTGTTGTTTTTACTGTAGTCCCTAAAACTTCACCTATTTGTAGGTTTATGCTCTTGACAATTATTCAGAGATAAAAACAATTTTTTTGTGAAAATGTAGGTTTTACATTTTTGATTTTACACTGAACAGAGGACCTGCATATCCGTTGTGTGGTCCTTTTCTTTCACAAACTTGTATTGAAACCCAGTTAAGATGATGAGGTAATGATGGAAAGGCTGTTCCACTGTATGGTCTGTTAAAACATAACGACTGTGTGGGCCTTGCTCAATAGATGGGCTTCCAGTTATTTCTTTACTTTAGTCCCTTCAGGCTTAAGCTGGCAGGCCCAGGTTCCTCCTTCATGGTGTTACTGTGTATGGAGTTAGAGTGCCTCACAGTGGCCGTGTGGAGTGCATGCTGACCACTGAACTTTGTTATAGAGTCTTCGTGGTCATATTAACAACCCAAAAAAGGAAAATAGTTCTTTGTTTGGTTTTATGGGGGCACATATGGGACTTGGTTTTGGTGCAAGATTTAAAAAAGGAAAAAAAAAACATTCCCTTTTATTTTTCCTCGTTTTGACTGGCCTGCCAACCTTTCTTTCTCTTTATATTCTCTCTCTTTCTGTGCGCCTAACCTCTCCGTTGTTCACTCGGACCACCTTTACAAAATGGCTACAATTCAACGGGGGGACTCTATAGAAATCCTTTAAATCCTCGTCCGTTCAGAGAGCACGTTTTACTGCTGTCTCAGCACGTTAGACAGTGAGAGTCGCTCTGTACTTCTGCCCCGTGTGTGTGTGTGTGTGTGTGTGTGTGTGTGTGTGTGTGTGTGTGTGTGTGTGTGTGTGTGTGTGTGTGTGTGTGTTCGTGTGTGTGTTCGTGTGTGTGTTCGTGTGTGTGTCCGTGTTTGTGTCCGTGTTTGTGTGTGTTCGT
>JAPMUY010010967.1:0-10000 GCA_026901105.3 Galaxias olidus | reverse complement strand
GCGTGGAAGGCATTCAGCCCTGTGGGCCATAGGGGACGGGACCCCCCCCCCACACACACACATACACACACACACACACACACACAAAGGTACAGGGTCATTACAGAGCCATAACTGTAGGTAGCTAATGGTCGCTCTATATCAGTACTCCCATATTTACAGACAATATCTTCTCATCCTATATCCATGCACACACACACACACACACACACCGAGGCACACACACAGAGAGAGACACACAAACAGAGACGCACACACACAGAGAGAGACACACAAACAGAGAGAGTGCTGAATTGCTGAGAGGTTAAGAGTAAGACCTATGGAGAGGGACAGCTAGACTTGTTTGATTCTAATGAGGATAGCATGGATCATTACGTCATTCTGGGGTACACATTGAGAGCGATTCTACTACATGACATGAAATCAAACCCCCCTGTCCCTCTTTCTTTTCATCCTTCTCTTCCTCTCTCTCTTTCCCTCTCGTTCCATCCCTCTATGTTTCCGTCCAGGTGACGCTGGGGCCTCCCAAGTTACCTAAGACAGAGGTCAAAGGTCGGGATCCTCCCTACTGCTCCAACTGCTCCAGGAAAGGACACTTTGGCTTTGTGAGTATCACCTCTCCTGTCTTCATCTCCTCCTTTTTCTCTTCCTCTCTCCTTCTGGGTCTGAGGAGAGCGATGTACCGTGTGTGTGTGTGTGTGTGTGTGCGCATCAGGAATGCTCTCAGCGGAGGATGTTTAACGGCACGTATCCCTGCACCCCCTTCATCAACGTCTACGACACCAATGAAGAACTGAGACGCAGGAACGCTCGTCTGCAGCACAGGGTCAAAGGTGGCTGACACACACACTTATATTTATATATACAGTGCATCCGGAAAGTATTCATACCCCTTCACTTTTTCCACATTTTATTATGTTACAGCTTAATTCCAAAATGGATTAAATAAAAAAATATTCTCAACATTCTACACACAATACCGCATAATGACAAAGTGAAAAAGTTTTTTTTGAATTTTTTGCAAATACATTAAAATTAAAAAAATACAATATCACATGTACATAAGTATTCACACCCTTTACTCAATACTTTGTTGAAGCACCTTTGGCAGCAATTACAGCCTCAAGTCTTGTTTAATATGATGCTACAAGCTTGGCACACCTATTTTGGGGCAGTTTCTCCCATTCTTCTTTGCAGATCGTCTCAAGCTCCATCAGGTTGGATGGGGAGCGTCGGTGCACAGCCATTTTCAGATCTCTCCAAAGATGTTCAATCGGGTTCAAGTCTGGGCTCTGGCCGGGCCACTCAAGGACATTCACAGACTTGTCCCGAAGCCACTCCTTTGTTATCTTGGCTGTGTGCTTAGGGTTGTTGTCCTGTTGGAAGGTGAACCTTTGCCCCAGTCTGAGGTCCAGAGCGCTCTGGAGCAGGTTTTCATCAAGGATCTCTCTGTACATTGCTGCATTCATCTTTCCCTTGATCCTGACCAGTCTCCCAGGTCCCGCCGCTGAAAAACAGCCCCACAGCATGATGCTGCCACCACCACCATGCTTCACTGTAGGGATGGTATTGGCCAGGTGATGAGCAGTGCCTGGTTTCCTCCAGACATGACGCTTGGCATTCAGGCCAAAGAGTTAAATCTTGGTTTCATCAGACCAGAGAATTTTGTTTCTCATGGTCTGAGAGTCCTTTAGGTGCCTTTGGCAAACTCCATGCGGGCTGTCGTGTGCCTTTTACTGAGGAGTGGCTTCCGTCTGGCCACTCTACCATAAAGGCCTGATTGGTGGAGTGCTGCAGGTTGTCCTTCTGGAAGGTTCTCCCATCTCCACAGAGGAACACTGGAGCTCTGTCAGAGTGACCATCGGGTTCTTGGTCACCTCCCTGACCAAGGCCCTTCTCCCCCGATTGCTCAGTTATGCCGGGCGGCCAGCTTTAGGAAGAGTCCTGGTGGTTCCAAACGTCTTCCATTTGCAAATGATGGAGACCACTGTGCTCGTTGGGACCTTCAATGCTGCAGAAATGTTTTTGTACCCTTCCCCAGATCTGTGCCTCGATACAATCCTGTCTCGGAGGTCTACAGACGATTCCTTGGACTTCATAACTTGGTTTGTGCTCTGACATGCACTGTCAATTGTGGGACCTTATATAAACAGGTGTGTGCCTTTCCAAATCATGTCCAATCAATTGAATTTACCACAGGTGGACTCCAATCAAGTTGTAGAAACATCTCAAGGATGATCAGTGGAAACGGGATGCACCTGAGCTCAATTTTGAGTGTCACAGCAAAGGGTGTGAATACTTATGTACATGTGATATTTTATTTTTTTATTTTTAATACATTTGCAAAAAATACTTTTTTCACTTGGTCATTATGCGGTATTGTATGTAGAATGTTGAGAAATTTTTTTTATTTAATCCATTTTGGAATTAGGCTGTAACATAATAAAATGTGGAAAAAGTGAAGGGGTATGAATACTTTCCGGATGCACTGTATATATATACACACACACACACACACCCCAGAGGTGAACGGAGACGCAGGAACACTCGGCTGCAGCTCAGGGTTAATGGTGATTAACATACACACACACACACACACACACCAGAGATTGTTGCATGGGGTAGACAATAATTAGGAAAGGATGCGTATTTGAAGAGTAGACACCATGTGTTGTAATTGGGTGATGTTTCAAGGCTATTAATAAGCATGGCATGCTAAGAATAGAACCAATAGAATCAATAATAAAAAAAAATCAACATTCTAAAATGTTGGTCTCAATAGAGTTTCCTCTTGGGTTTTGGAATGTCTTGATCCATACTGCTGTGGAATAACAAAAATCTGTTGTGTTGGTTTGTGTTTGTAATAGAAATGAAGGAGGCTGGCACTTTCCCTTCTGAATCCCAGGCTCCACTCACCCCACAAGCCCTGCCTAGAAAGAAACAGAAAACAAACGCCAACAACAACCACACCCCAAATCATTCAAACTTTAACCACAAGCAGAAAACCAATAACCAAGTGCGATTGGGTGAGGGCGGCTACGCCTCAACGCCCACAACCAAGATGGCCGCTAGAGAGCTTCCTAAAAAGTCCGGGGAGAAACCGTGGAAACCCAAATGGAAGCCTCGCCCCAAAGAAAACAAAGACGGCACACCAGGAGTTGTCAGGGTGATGGAGGAAGACGCAGACTTCATCAGAGGTGGAGGAAGAGGAGAGGTTGACGGCAAAGCAGCGGCAACGGCGATGAAGAAGAAGAAAAAGAAGAATAAAGAGCAGAAAGCTGGCCCAGGTTCGGCCGGTGCGCCATTCCAGCCCACCCGCCACGTACCCGACCGGCTGTTTTCAGCGGGCGCTTCCGGGCAGACGAAGAGGATAAAGTTCCGAGCCAGGGGACGGGAGAGGAAGACCGCCCATAGTGCCGCCGCAGACATGTACCCCGCTGATGAGAACCTGTTCACCATCAAACAGAGGAAACGCAACAGATAACAACAGTTTGGGGGTTACGTGAGCTGTGTGTGTGTGTGTGTGTGTGTGTGTGTGTGTGTGTGTGTGTGTGTGGGGGGGGGGGGGGGGGGGGGGGGGGGGGGGGGGGGCGTGTGCACTTGTGTCAAGAGAGGTAGGAATGGTGGAGAGTTCTTATGAACAAACGTCTGAGTGAACGATTGATTGATTGATTGATTGATTGATTAAATGAATGAATGAATGAATGAATGAATGAATGAATGAATGAGGAGGAGGAGGACAGAAATGAACCTCCAGCCAGTGTGCCATCTTATCTGCAGGGAGTCCGCTGTGTCCTCCATGGTGTAATTCACTCTGTCACCACTAGGTGGACTTTCTACAACAGTGACTTTGGAGGACATCGTTTCTACCTGGCCTCTGAGCTAGGCTGCCAACACCGCTCTCCAGTGGACGTGTTAAGAACTGCGTCAAGTGTCCACACGCATGTACCCACTCTCAAACCAACACTTACCTCTGGAACGTCTCGAAATCATTCAATGTTTTTGCCTATAGACTATTGTCGGCGAGTTAAAAACAGGGGGGAAGTTCAAAGGATAAGAAAATTAAAAGAAATAGAAGCGTTTTAGCTGTTCAGTTGTTCTCCAGTGCATTGCCAGCGTTGGTCAGTCTGATCTCAGTTTTCAGGCTCGACAGTGGAGGCAGTGTAGATTGGGAACGTGTTCTTCTACAGCCTTACATTTTTTTTCTCAGTTCAATCAGTTAGTAAATATTTCAAATGCAGGATTTTAAAAAAAGATTGTTTTCTGTGGAAAGAAAGAACTAGAGAGAGGGTTTACGTGTTGGAATATCATGTAATTATTACCAAAAGTCAAAGAAAAATCTTCCTTTTTTTAAAAATCGGATATGTTTGAAAAAGTAAAAGTCAAAACATGAAAACAAAAGATAAGGTTCTGACATCTGCACGTTCACACCTTTTCAATGACAGAACGTCTGCTCACCGTCATGTGCAGACTGCATGTGACATTGTCTCTTACCCTAAAGGCGCCACCTGGTGTCCAAACACAGGTAATGAAGTCTTATCCCAGAGTAGCCCTCCCTTTAACGAGAAGTCAGACTATGCAGCAAGTGGTTTTTATCATAGCCTAAAATATTCTAGAGAGCTAATATTAATCATCATCATAATAATATGTAAATTCGCCTGACTCGTTTAAGGAATCACAGAATGGGTCTCATCTCTTGGTCATGGTGTAAGAGAAATGACTTCTATTACAATGGTTTGAGTGGAAACAGATTTACTCCTCTAGGATGTTCAATCCAAAATCCACAGGGAAAAGGTCAATCTTTAGACCAGCAGGGCTTTTGGTGAAGCAGTGACGTTAAACCTGATATGCCTATGTGTAGACACAGCCGATGTGTGTATACTGAGCCTAAACCCATCTTACATATTTATGATGTGCGATGAACATTTTTTATATGCAAACTACTGCTATATTTGATGTCTGCATTGTCATACATTTTCTGTGAATTTAGGCTTGGAATGTCTTTGCTTGAACTTCAACTCTGACCTGGTGAATTAAATAAATTAATTTGTTCCACATAAGGTTATTAGCTTTTAAGACTTAATTTTTCTCTTTATGTTTAATTTCTAGTAAGTTGTTCAGTCAAATCAGCCATCATTGCTTTTTAGAGATGCACAATGATACGGCCATTTCATAAACAGTCTATGCCAAAAACACACAAAACTTGATTTCAAATCCTCAATTTAAAACTGTTCACTTTCTTTTGTGCTCCTAATACTGGATCCACAGCAAATAAAGCTATTTAATTCTGTTTTGATCCAATGTCTTGACACGTTTTTTGCTTGAATATTTATTTATTATGGAAAAATTCTTGTTTCAAAGCAGTATTGTTGTATAATGTGGGACACATGTTTTACTCTCATGGTCAACAAAGGCTGTAAATTCATAGGATAGGGGCAGAGGACCACTTTTACCTTTCCTTCGTGGAATTTGATTCCGCTAGAGCTCGTAATCGTAGCACCGCCCACTCCACAACGAAGTCTCCGCCCCCACGTTTTTGAAACAAGGAAGTGAATCCAGAGTACCACACAATCTCTTTTCAATAGCGTTAATGTGGGCTTTGCTGTTACTCGAGACTTCACAACAACTCGTACTTTAGAATAAAAAAACTGCAAAGGGAAATTATGGCGACAGATCTGCTTACAACCGGCGACATCAAGTTGGACCACGCAATCAAGCAGTGGCTCGAGTATGACAAGGTGAGTGAACAGCTAACGTCAGCAGCTTTATTAAACATTAGTTTAACCATAACCATAGACAAAAAGTAAGTTTACTTCCCCTAGATTTGAAACTCGATTAAAACTATCCGCTGTGACACTATGAATGTCATCTAAAAGCAGGTGGATGAGGTTTGTTAAGAACATAAGTTGAAATGCTACATATGTAGCTTTATACATTTTAACAACATTGCATATAATCTAGTGTAGATTTAATTTACAGACTCCTAAACAGGATATTGCAGTAGAGGAATTTCTTATTGTGGTGCAAAGCCAAAATATATAAAATCTACACGGTCCTTTTCCTTTTCCCCTAAATTGGTGAGGGCTACTTTACAACCTTTTAGATGTTGTTTCCTTTACAGGATGCATAGTGGTCAATACCAAGAGATGGTTAGTTTTAGAGGCTACTTAAGAAATAGGCCTGTGTTAGATTAGTTCCAAAAGTACTTGTAACATGGCATACACATTACATTTCTATACTTTAACATAGTAAATGGTTCATACCATGTCCCAGTTCAGAGTTCAATGGCTCAGTACAGTTTAATCTGGATACGTGACAATAATCAGAGTACTGTGAAGCCGGCCGGCTGACGCACACATGAAGGTCATTAATGGTCTTAAGGGGGCATGGGATGCTTCCAATCAAAACGAATAGGACAAACCAATCTTTTTACGATAATGACGTTAGGGTTACCGAAGGCCGACTCGGCATTGGGATGGTGTGGTGTAGCTCGGAGAACAAAACTTCTGCTTTGTTTGTGTGTGTGTGTTTGTGGATTATTGATAGCATGCTGCCTGGATGTCTCCCTTGGATTTGCTTATAGACCCACACATACTGTGGAAAAGACTAGTGCTATTGTTCACAGCTTAATTCCTAACTCAATCCTAAAATGCATGCACCCGATGTAGAAAGAACTGAGTCTGTTCTGAGCCCAGTGTTAGAGACTTCACCTCAACCCCACCCTATAATGACATTAGCTATATTTATATCTTCAGTATCTACTGCATCCCCTAAGCATTATAGCTATACAACCTCTACAGTATCCACTGCTGCCCTAAGGATCATATATACAATCTCTACAGTATCTACTGCTGCCCTAAGCATCATATATACAACCTCTACAGTATCCACTGCTGCCCTAAGCATCATATATACAACCTCTACAGTATCTACTGCTGCCCTAAGCATCATATATACAACCTCTACAGTATCCACTGCTGCCCTAAGCATCATATATACAATCTCTACAGTATCCACTGCTGCGCTAAGCATCATATATACAACCTCTACAGTATCCAATGCTGCCCTAAGCATCATATGTACAACCTCTACAGTATCCACTGCTGCCCTAAGCATCATGTATACAACCTCTACTGACCTCTCAGCTGACCATTCCTCTTTCAGTCATTCCATCCCCTCCACCATTTAGCTAAAGTGTTGACAGCACTATTTGTAAGCTGCTTGGGATAAAAGCGTCAGCGAATTGGCAGTAATGTAATGTAACAATATCGTGTGTGTGTGTGTGTGTGTGTGTGTGTGTGTGTGTGTGTGTGTGTGTGTGTGTGTGTGTGTGTGTGTGTGTGTGTGTGTGTGTGTGTGTGTGTGTGTGTGGTCCCCCCACCTCTAGAACCCTAAAACGGTCTCCCTGGTGCGGGCGCTGATGAACGACGGCGCGGTGGAGGAGCTGAAGAAGAGTTTCTCCGCCAGGATGGAGTTTGGCACCGCCGGCCTGAGAGCCGCTATGGGCCCCGGGGTCTCCTGTATGAACGACCTTACCGTCATACAGACCACTCAGGTACGCTGCACCTGTAGACACACACTCACACGCACATGCACGCACGCACGCACGCACACGATGTAGACACGGTGTATGTATGAACCGTCACAATCACACGGTTGTGCTACACAGTGAATCTAGATACACATATGCAAGCTGTAAAGTAATGTGGAATAGGACCGATTCTTTGAGGTTCTTTTCCTATATATAATCGCTTTGTAAGAAATGTACGTAGGAAATAATCGTCACACAAACGTTGACAAAAGAAATATAACTTGTTGGTCAGTGGACCCTCGGATGCCAACCGCTACCTTAGATGAGAGTCCTGTCCAAGGATATTCAAAGAATACTTACACCCTGGCAAAAACATGTTCAACCCAGCATCATGGCTTAGGATGACGGTGGTGAATGAATGGAGCTTAACAGTCAGTACTTTCCCAGACCTTACGAACTGACCAGACATGGTGGTGTACTATTATTATTATGAGGATATTAAGATGATTAAGTCAGTGTTATAGCTAATATGGTAATAAATTATTATGCAAATCATAATATGGAAATATATGATTATTTCAACAGTAGCATACACATTGCTTTAACCCTAACCCTAATGACGTGAGATAACTAAGAACGAGTGATAATCAGATGACAAGCCCAGACACACACACACACATACACACACACACACACACACACATACACACACACACACACACACACACACAGGTTGCCGTTGTTTGCTACAGGCGTGACATTCCTTACTACCCCGTTTCATAGACTGACACACACGGACTAGAAAAAGTATTTGTACAAACGCAACATACATCTATACTTTTTAGATCACATACAAATACACACATAACATGCAAACACATGCTTTATCACAAACACTTTATTGTGTGGACTTTTGAGAACACGAAGGCGTTCTGTTAACACCATCTCTACTAGCTGGTCATAGAACTAACAACGGTATCGCTCTTTTGTGTAAAAAGCAGTTGTAGTTTTATATAGTAAACCTCTATTGAATACAGACAATCCTCCATAGACACACACACACACAGACTGACGTTGATTGCAGCAGTTGTAACATTTCTAACCACAACCACTGGCATGCTGCCACCCCCTAACAGCCCTAGTCATGTGTTTGCAGTTATGCTGCATCCTACTGCAGACTGACCCTACGTTCTCTATGTCCTCTTCCTCCTCTGGATCTTTCCTTTTGGGTTTCCCCCCTCTTTTTATTTTATTCCAACCTGAACTCTTACTTTCTCGCCCCACTCCTCCCTGCGAACTTTCTCCCTTTTTCTTTCTTTCTTCCGCCTTTTTTCCTACCTCCTCCTCTCCTCACCAGGGCTTCTGTCGTTACCTGGAGCAGTGTTTCAAGGACCTGAAAGAGAGAGGGGTGGTGATTGGATTCGATGCGCGGGCGCACCCTGCCAGCGGGGGCAGCAGTAAGCGTTTTGCCAGCCTGGCGGCGGCGGTCTTCTCCAGCCAGGACGTGCCCGTCCACCTCTTCTCTGACATCACACCCACGCCATTCGTAGTAAGTCATCGGAAACAAAATATATTTGAATTGTATTTATATGTTATTGTTATTATTCTGTCATTTCAACTTAAAAGCCCTTTATTGAGCATATGTATCTATACTGAGAAAGCAGTTCAGTGTGACAGCAGTCTGAATCACTTCCACGTCCACAGGAGCACGTCCACAAGAGGGAATAATTCAAACTTATGTTTCATCTTAAAACGAAGGTCTCCGTTTAGCATTCCCCGTGGACTGGACTGGTTTGTGACTGTCTCCATGTTGTCTCTATAGAGACTTCTCTCACTGACATGATCTCTAAACCCACATCCCCCAGGCAGCACACAAGCAGAGTATATCACAGGCAGACAGATCAGGGACAAACAGACTGTTGTACTGAGGGGAGCAAACTCCACGCTGCACACAGACACATTCGCCCTAACACGTACACACTCTAAGGTTGCATAAGGTCTAGTTTAGTGTGTATGTATGTTCACACATTTTATTATGTTGGTTCTGGGAAATCTGGTGTGATGACCTTTCACTCTTTCACTATTCTCTCAGTGCTTTCTCTTGTGTTTTTCCTGTCTCTGTCAGTGTCAGTTCCCTGTAATGTAAGCCCTTTAGGTTTTATTGACCATCTTAAAATATATATGTTGTCTTATCTTTCTAAATAGTAGTAGTAGTAGTAGTAGTAGTAACAGTCATTTCAATATACACAGGATAGGATGTTATAATATCCATTATGCCATATTCCAAGATGATGCACTTCAAAAGACAATATTTTAGAATGGACTTGGGTTGAGATCAGATATGTCATTGGGGTTATCAAGTGGGCACCCTCCATCCCAGATGTTTCGTTAATTTGAGCTCACGACACCTCCAGAGAGCTTAACGGTGAGCAATGACGTCTCAGAACCACCCCCTCTATATCTGCTCTC
>JAPMUY010010966.1:117500-125000 GCA_026901105.3 Galaxias olidus | reverse complement strand
ACGAGGGGAGGAGGAGGAGGAGACGGAGGAGCGCGTGGAAAACCGCCCGGGTGACCTTTTGTCTGCCCTCCCTCACTCACTCACTCACTCAGCAGCATTGAGATTGGCTTTGTTTCCGCGGGCTAGCCCTCCATCTTTTCCCTGGGCTCTCTCCCTCCGTCCCCTGTCTTCATCCATCCGTCCATCCCTCCATCCCTCTCTTCCTCCCCATCCCCCTGTCCAGTCCAGCAGGATTATGGCAGAGTGTAGACAGACATCCTGGGTTGATGAAAGGCCGCCGCTCCTCCTCTCGTTCCCTCTCTCTCTCTTTCTTTCTTTCTGTCTCTTCCTCCGTCTCTCTCTCCATCATGGGAGACCCACAGTCATTACGGCTCAACAAAGAGGCTGATTGGGGGGAAAATTGATTCAGCAGATTTCTTGAGTGAACTGTGTGTGTGTGTGTGTGTGTGTGTGTGTGTGTGTGTGTGTGTGTGTGTGTGTGTGTGTGTGTGTGTGTGTGTGTGTGTGTGTGTGTGTGTGTGTGTGTGTGAGAGTGTGTGGGCTTACAGAATTTTCCACTGCAGGGATCTTTGCTTTGTGTGAGTGTTAAATGAGGGATATTGGGCATTATTACTGTCTGAAGACCATGACGCACACACACACACACACACACACACACACACTCATACACACACAGACATGCACACGCACGCACACAACACACACAACATACTCTCAAGATTCCCTAATTATTTAAAGGCATACAAAAAGGACAATTCCCCTTTTGGAATCTGTGACAATAAAACAGAATCGAACATGATTTTTTGTTTTATCAACATACAAAATGTATCATCTAAAAACGTTCATGAAAATAAAACACATGAATACGCGTTTATGAACCGTCTTTAGACAAGCCAGGGAATCTGTTCCCTAGGATTAGGTAATAATAGCACGATATCTAAATGGAACGTCATCTCAGGGATCCTGGTTAGACGCGCGAACGCGGACCTGATCCAAACACTGCCGCTTCTCCGTTCACACTCTGAGGCGTCCCAGTAAAGCTGCTGGAAGATACTTTATCGCCGCGTACATTTTTAATACTCTCTAGACGGCTGCTTTTCACACCAGCCAGCAGCTTTTTTAATCTGACATTTCTACGTTAGCGCTGTCGTAAAAGTACAGACAAATACTGTGAAACGAAAGGTGATTTTTTTTTTTGGGTGCTGGCCGAGAGAAGGTTGTTGGGATTATACCACGGACATGTCGCTGACGTTGTGGTATTAGACCGACCAAAGTCACAGGGAAGTGTAGTGGGATCCGTGTGTGATCAGAGCGCGTAATGGACTAGCTATGATTTGTAGCTTCAAAGCGGGGCTCTCCTTGGTAGTGACGGCAAAGCTTCCCCTCACTGAGGTCTGGCTAGAGACCTCGCCAGAATGTCCTCCCGGTAAAACATGGCCGCTAAATCCCATTGGCCTGTGTCCGACATCTCGGAAGAGCTGTGAGATTCCAGAGCGGTCCGGGGGAGTTAACTGAAACGATGCGTTGATAGAAAACAGACGGTTGTCCCTAGTCGGTGTCTTCATACACTTTCTACGTCACAGGCTTCTTTGTCTAGAGATTTCAGATACGACTCTCACGTGCAGCCTGTCCATATACGGCAGGACTCCTGATCTGATTGACAGCCCGGGTAAGAAGGTGAGGTGAGGTCGCCATAGGAGAGACGTCCATGGCAACCGCAGCACCAGCTGGACGTCCACAATCCAGGCAGGTTCACGTCAGTGTCACTTCCTGTCGCCCGTCTCCGAACGGGAGGCGCTTTACGGCGGGATGTCTTTCCGACGTCGCCTCGGTTACGGGGCTGCTTCTGGCGGGGGCGACAGACGGCAGGAGGAACCCTGAGGTCAAAGGTGACGTGGAACAGCTGCTACCTGCGCGCCCAGCGCCAGCCGCTGTTGTCTGGGTGCTGCGTTGGGGAGGTCAGGACAGGTGGAGACCCGGGGCTGATGGGAACTGTAGTTCAGTTACAGATTTTTATTATTTTTTATTGTGTACTGGAAAGGTATTGGAGGAGCTTTGAAACGGGTCAGGTTGACTTTCCACACAAGGCCATGTAAAACATGCCCCGAAGACGTTTCCACAACGGAGAACATTCATGCAACCACAGTGTTTGCTAGAGGACTGTCTAGTCGCGTGTCTAGTAGCCGGACGGATTGAGGGCGAGCGAGGAAGAGGAGGAGACCGAGGAGAAGGCAAAGGGACAACAAGGCCGACAGAAAGTTCCGTCAGACCAAAACGAGAGACAGACGGCGACCGGGGCGCAGACAGGTGACAACCCTGCTGCTTGTTTGGCTAGAGGGCCTGGGTGGTCTGACCTCAGCGTCACACACACACACACACACACACACACACACACACTCGCACACACACGCACGCGCTCGCGGCCGGGGTTTAATCTCCTAGCTCCCTGCCCTGAGCAGCAGGCTGAATTGCTGTTGAACCGAGAGGCCAAGCAATTTACTCCTCATTCAGAGGGCTATTCCGCCCCACAGAGCAATGCCACTGAATGCTGTGTGTGTGTGTGTGTGTGTGTGTGTGTGTGTGTGTGTGCGCGGGCGGGCGGGGGCTTGCAGGGTGAGGGAGGCGAGATGGAATAAGGAGAGGATGAAGGGAGCCGAAGTGAAAAGGTGTGAAAGTCCATAGAGAGAGAGAGGGGGGGGGGTTAAAGGATCAAAGCAAATGAGAGTTGGATTGGAGTGGGAAAGATGAGAGGATACCACTATTTAAAAGCAGGGGAAGATGGGGATGGAGGGTGGGGGGGGGGGTAGGAGAGGAGGAGCGGAGGGGAGGGGAGGGGGTTAGGGTCTTTGGGACTCTATCTGGGCTATTTGGGTCTGGATCTCCCTCCCTTAGATAGGAAAAACACCTCAGAGACGCCAAGCTTTCACCTTCAGAACGTATCAAGCGCACCCTTGCCTCCCTGGGTCCAGTGATGGCCGTCCAGTGATGGCGACGGTGGAGGCACTGGGTTCACCGGACAGGGATCGATTCCTCTTATGGTTCCAGTTGTAGAACCCTCGTCAGGGTCCCGGTGCTGGACCGGGGGCCGGACTGAGCAGGGGCCCTCTGCCACTGCGTCTACAGGGGTGGGGGGGGGGGCACTCTTTACACTCAAACCCCTTAAAGTCTTCAGAACATACAGTACATACAAAATATATACCAGCAGCTCTTAACTAGTCTAAGGAGCTCTGGGTCTATGGAGTCCCTTTAGAGATCTACTGGAAAAGGAGACCCAAGGCCAAGGAAGCGGATTGATGTGAGCCAAACCGGTCTGTGCCAGGTCAACTGTCATCACCGGGGCGCAGTGCAGCTGTTTTAGATACACTCTCACACACACACACACACAGAGAGAATTTGAGTGCTGCCCTGGTTCTGTGTCACAGATATCTGGGTCACTCTGTTAAAGCTCCTGCAGACGGAGGGATTGGCACGGGGACAGAGGAACCACGAGCCTCCTGCTGTGCCTCTCATTACGGCCCGCTCTCGCTGTCCCTCACACACACACACACACACACACACACACACACACACACACGCATGCACATCGTCAGGTGTTATGTAAGTGTTACCATAACACGGTTACTAGAGAGTTGATATGTGTAGACCGCGGCGTTGGCAACATGTAGAAATAGACGTCTATGAAGCAGGAGAGTATTGAGTGTGTGTGTGTGTGTGTGTGTGTGTGTGTGTGTGTGTGTGTGTGTGTGTGTGTGTGTGTGTGTGTGTGTGTGTGTGTGTGCATGTGTGTGTGTGTGCGCGTGTGCGCGTGCGTGTGTGTGTGTGTGTGTGAGTGTGGAGCTGTGGTTGGGATGTACTGTGGTGTGTGTGTGTGTGTGTGTGTGTGTGTGTATCCAATTCAAGTATCAAATAAACGTGTAATGTGGAACTGAATTCAGTCTAGTGTTTGTATGTGGGTAAATAAAGCAGTGTTAGTGCAGTACCAGCATCTAAAGCGTTCTCTGGTGGTAGGCTGTGTGTGTGTGTGTGTGTGTGTGTGTGTGTGTGTGTGTGTGTATGTGTGTGTGTGTGTGTGTGTGTCTGCTGACAAATAGTCACGTATATAGGACTGCTCCGATGGGACTGCACTGCTCAGCTGTGACCTTGGGACTGTGTGTGTGTGTGTGTGTGTGTGTGTGTGTGTGTGTGTGTGTGTGTGTGTGTGTGTGTGTGTGTGTGTGTGTGTGTGTGTGTGTGTGTGTGTGTTTCTCCCACTCTTAATATATCCCACGCCTTTGCGGGCAGGAGGAATTGCTTTAAGTGTATTTATACGACAGGCATGTAGTCATGTACTTCTGTGTCTGTCTGTCTGCCTCTCTGCTAGCCTGTCTGTCTGCCTGTCTGTCTCTAACCAGGGGAATGTGGAGATGGCAGTCACTTCTGTCTCCGTAGTGACATGTTAGAATGTTGACGACGACGGAGCAATTGAACTCCGGTGAATCCCCCCCCCCGCGAGGGCTCTCCTTACAAGGCCTTGAGAAAACCACAACAGGAAGTGATGCGTCAGGGCACCTCTGGGCCCCCGGCAGCCAATGGCATCGCAGCCAGCCAGACAGTGGATCTGATTGTTCCAAACCTAAACAAATCTAAACTGTTACACAATGACAGTACACTCTCTCTCTCTCTCTCTCTCTCTCTCTGTCTCTCTCTCTCTCTCTCTTTCTTTATCTTTATCTCTCTCTCTCTCTTTATCTCTCTCTCTCTCTCTCTCTTTATATATCTCTCTCTCTTGCCCACAGACTCCTCCACCATTACTTAGCTGCACTCTCACTAAGTGCGCGTCCCGGCAGTCGATGTGGCGAGCTAAGTGTGTGTTGCACGGCCCCCAGTATGGCACTAAACAGTCACTATTATATTCAGTGGCCTCCGTGTGCCAGAGCAACAGCCTAGTCAACAGCTTCTCGCCGCTCTGATCATTAACCTGCCCCAAATGAAGCCCCCGTTCTTAATACGTTTAGAGTAGCTGTTAGCGCTAAGTGCTCTCCTGATAAACAGTCTCTCATTTGGTCCGTTTTCAGGTTTTTTGAATGCGGGTGTGCGTATGTTCATGTGTAAATGGTGTGTGTGTGTGTGTGTGTGTGTGTGTATATATGTGTGTATATGTGTGTATACGTGTGTATGTGTGTGTGTGTGTGTGTGTGTGTGTGTGTGTGTGTGTGTGCCCCAGTCAGCAAACAGCAGCCGCCATCAACCCCATGTGTGTTTCAGCTGAACTGCCCCATTCTGCTGACTGTCACACTAACACTGGGTCTGATAACAGATTCATAGGGTACACTCTGTGCGTTTGTGTGTGTGTCTGTCTCTGTCTGTGTGTGTGTGTGTGTGTGTGTGTGTGTGTGTGTGTGTGTGTGACACGAGCGGCTCTTGCTAAATGTCCACGATGATAGATAGATGCGCGGGACGCGCCGTGCTTCACAAACGGATACAACAAGACAGAAAGAACAAGTTGATGGATAGATGAGTTGGTATGGAGTACAGTACACACACACACAAACACACACACACACAGACACACACACACACAGACAGACACACACAGACAGACACACACACACACACACACACACACACACACATACGCACACGCACACGCACACGCACACGCACACGCACACGCACACGCACACAGACACAGACACACACACACACACACACACACACACACACACACACACACACACAGAGTGTACCCTGTTATCAGACCCAGTGTTTGAGTGACAGCAATTGAGAGAAGCACACAGACTGTACTCTGTTTTCAGTCTTGCTGTGAAGTCTTTATTCCTCGTCATCTCCTCGCTGTGACTTTCTTAAGGCACCGAAAGCATGATCCACTATTAAATAAGCATAAACAATATTTTCCGTCGCCGCATACCCTTGGTGTGATGCCACACCAAAACGTTACATTGGACGTTCACCGTTTACTTGTGTTGTATTTCTTTCCCGTCATCAAATACTACCGTGGGAATAGACTTATTTCTGGATAAAATACTGGGGACGCAGTTCTCCACCTCTGAATGACCAGGTTCTATCAGGGTTCAGAAGGATTCTGAGAACATCGTCGGCAACGTTCTCACATCCCATCTGGAAAACCCGCTGTGCAGTCAACCTGCTGCTACACTGAAACCTCTGGACCCGTCGACTCAGCCACACACACACACACACACACACACACACTTGATCCTCACGCTGATAAGTATTGAGCGTGCGTGCCGGTGTTTAGGTCTCTGTGTGTGTGTGTGTGTGTGTGTGTGTGTGTGTGTGTGTGTGTGTGTGTGTGAGTGCATGTGGGTGGGTGGGCGTGAGAGAGAGAGCGAGACGGGCCTGCAGAACTGCAATCTCCTTGGCCGGCCCTCAGGGAAATCTCCTCCGCGCTGGCTCGCTCGCGGACACACACACACACACACCCACACACACTCCCTCCTCCACAGCCAGACCGGGTGCCGCGATGGGAAGTTGGCAGCCATTGGTTGAGATGGGATGCCGAGATTGCTTCCTATCCAGACATCCAATAACCAGCCTCTCCACAAAGACATGCAGTCGGCTCATACATCCAGTGTCAGACCACACAGTGGTGGGATAGGTGTAAGCACCCGTGGACTGTTACACTGACACCCATCCAGCGTGCAGACGCTCTGTGGTCGGTGGGAGGCCTGCTCTCAAACCCGGGCTCTGCATCGCTCACAACCAACAGGAAATGGAGCATTCCTTTGTCCAGACAGACGGGAGAAAGGGTGGGGGGGGGGGGGTACGAGAGAGACAGAGTGTGTGTGTGTGTGTGTGTGCGTTTTTCTGTGCCGCGCCTGCGCTCCTGCGTTGAGCGTTTGTGTGTTTGCGTGGGAAGCCTTGGGTAACCCAGTGCGGATGGGTCTACGCTCCACGCGGGGCCACAGACTGCGCTGGTCGTCGGGCTAGCTAGCTAGCGCGGGGAGGAGGAGGAGGAGGAGGGCTCCTCTGCTCCTCCGTTAGCTCTCCCACCCTCGGAGGGTCTCACGGGCCAGGAGCTAAACGCAGCGTCACCACTTAAATGTCACCCCCCCCCCCCACATCTGTGCTGTCTTCCCTCTGCTGCATGATATCACTGTACTCTACACAGCAGTGGGGGGCTTTCTACCCCTCTCTCTCTCTCTCTCTCTCTCTCTCTCTCACTTTCTACCTCCCTCCCTCTCTCTCCCTCTCTCTCTCTCTCACTTGCTCTCTCTCTTTCTCTCTCTCTCCACCTTGCTCTCTCACTTTCTACCTCCCTCTCTCACTCTCTCTCTCTCGCTCTTTCTCTATCACTCGCTCTCTCTTGCTCTCTCTCTTTCTCTCTCCCTCCACCTCGCTCTCTCTCGCTCTCTCACTCTCTCTCTCTCTTCCTTCTACTGTAAGTCTTCTTCCTCCTCTTATTTCCCAATGCCTTCATTTTTTGTCTATCCTGTGTACCCATGGCCGCGTCCGTCTTGTGTGGTGATGCGTGGGTTTAAA
>JAPMUY010010966.1:97500-107500 GCA_026901105.3 Galaxias olidus | reverse complement strand
ATTTTCACACCCTGAACAGCCGCTTTGCCCCCCCCCCCCCCCCCTCGGTCGCCGTGACGATGTCGTTACCGGAACAGAGCTGTGCCGAGGCCGGCGTGTTTCTGACGACAGGCTCTCTTTCCTGTCTCATCCTTCGGTTTCCTTCCTGTGTCTCTAGACGCGGGCAAAATGTCACCCGACCCCCCTTTTTTGGCGTTCTGCAGGGGCTTTCGTCCACGAACCTTGTCCCTGAGATTTAGGGTGGGAAAAAAACAGGTCTTTGTCTTCTCCTAGTTTGAAGATGTGGCCCGCAGACGCAGACGCCCTCGACGTCGTTGCGTCGTTGTGCGTAGCGCCAAGCCTGTGACCCACGTCAAAACGTAGTCAAAGAAGATGACGGTCAGGTGTCTTTGTGCGTTTGAGTTTCGTTTTGCCGGGATAGAACGTTCCGGCGGCCGTGCTGGGCTTATCCTGACGACGGCCGTGCGACTTAAGTGCCCCGTTAGTGACACACGGTTAAACCAGGCTTCTTCTCTCCGGCTGATCAACGGGAAGCAAGAGCAACGCGGTACACAACGGCACTGCGTGTGTGTGTCTGTGTGTGTGCGTGTGTGTGTGTGTGTGTGTGCGTGTGTGTGCGCGCTTAATGTGCCAGTTAGTGGGATAAAGACATTGTATTAAATGGCTTGTGTGCCTTCATGCGCGCACAGTTTGCCTGCTACTTACCAATCCATCCCGCCATGTTAGCGCCGTCGAGATCCGTCTTCAGCGACGGCCGCGCCCCAGAACCTCTTAGTCCGCCGCAGCAGCGGGGGGTATGAAATATGAAAAGGATCCGTTATGTTTTAGTCAAGACGTCAGCGTCGAGTGCGTGTTCCTCCGGGCTGCCTGGCAGGGAGGGGGGGGGGGGGGTCGGAGTGCGTTCTGCATTAGAGGACTTTAAAACTGCGTGCCGCCGTGCCACTGATCGAAACGCTCCCCGGCACGGTTTGACTCCGCCCCGGGGGGAATCTGATCCCCGCTAAGAGTGCATCCGGCTGGGGGGTGGGGTGGGGGGACGATGGATGGAGACGGCGGAATCAAAGCGGCGTCCTTCACTGAAGGGAGGGGGGGGGGGGCGGGGAGGAGGAGGTGTGTCCTGTTGCAGTGAGCGCCCCTCGCCAGCAGGGGGTGAGAGAGAGAGAGAGAGAGAGAGCGGGAGCAGGAGAGAGCGAGAGAGGGAGGGCCACGCTCATTAGCATAAGAAGAGGACCTCGGGCCAATCGGCCGCAGGGACGGGGGAATGCTGGGAGAGAGCAGGAACCGGAGGGGTGTCGAGTTACAGCATTCTTCCCTGGGAGAGAGAGAGAGAGGGAGTCGAGGACAGGCGCAGAGAGAGAGAGAGGGAGAGAGAGAGAGAGAGGTAGAGAGAGGTAGAGAGAGAGCTAGAGAGAGAGAGAGAGGTAGGGAGAGAGAGAGAAGTAAATGGGACTGTCTCATTCTTGCTCCGTGAGATCACGGACCTGGGGAATGCGTTAGGCTCCGTGCGCTCCAGACAGAAAACACACCGCCGAGGAAAAAGAGAGACGGGGAAGTCAAACAAAAGGACGGAGTCGAGGAGGAGAAGAAGTAGTCGTTGTTGGGTTTTTTTCCGGGGGGAGGGTTCCTGTCGGCCGGCCGGATTTAGCTGAAGGGAAGGACCGAGGAAGACCAAGGAAGACTGTGGAGTGGAGGGGAAGCCTGGCCGACACAGGCTGAATCTCTGCTCTGCTCTGACCGGACACACACACACACACACACACACACACACACACTCACAGCCGCCAACATGAACTATCTGGTGAGTGTGCTAGTGGGCACGACTATTATGTGTTTGTGTGTGTGTTTGTGTGTTTGTGTGTATGTGTGTGTGTGTGTGTGTGTGTGTGTGTGTGTATGTGTGTGTGTGTGTGTCTGTGTGTGTGTGTGTGTTTGCTATTGCCGTGTCTTTGTGAAGTCTTTAGCGGGACATGCTAAATGCCCCAGCTGTGAAGGGGAGTTGGGAAAACGAGGGAGGGCAGGACTCAGAGGGAATGAAAAGGGGGAAAAAGTGGGAAGGAGAAAGAGTAGGAGGAGAAGAGAGAGAGAGGGGTGGGGGGGGGGGGGTGTTAAAATTTTTCTGTGAATTCCTACCTTTTGTTGCTTCCCAGCAGGACAGTGTGTGTTCTGCAGTTAGCTGAGCCTCGTTTGTCTTAAGTGTCTGAGTGTGTGTGTGTGTGTGTGTGTCAGTATAGTGCAGCGGTGTGTGTTTTACAGCCGTTTGGAACTAGACGGCTAGGAATCCAAAGCCCTGAATGTCAGTTCAAAAACAACACACAGAGGTTTCTCCCTAACCTCTCTCTTGTCTTGGGTCAGGTTTTCCTTAGCGTTGGTCTCTTCCTTTGCGGAGCTCGACCAACACAACTCGACTGAGGCAGAGCCCACTTAACCGACAGGGGGGGGGGGGGGGGGGGGGTCAGAAGTGAACCCAGGGCACCGGCTAACGCTAGCAGCTAGCTCCCCGCCTCCCCCGACTGTGTTTTGGCGTTTTTCTCGTGGCCATGACGCTCTTACGAAGGGAAAAGTCTAAGCAGCTTCTCTGCTCTTTTGATTGGGGACTGTGCCGAGAGAAAGGGAAGTGTAGGAGAGAAAGAGAGAGAGGGAGAGAAAGAGAGGAGGGAGGGAGGGAGGAAGGGGGGAGGGAGGTCGGCTGTTCTGCTGACTCAGGGGAAAGCGGAGAGAGATTAGGGTTTTACGGCGAGCCCAGAGAGAGAAAGAGAGGGAAAGAGAGAGGGAGCGTGCACGGAGTGGGTGGAAATTGGGGGGGGAGACTTGGAATTGGAAGTGAGAACGGGGGGAACGTGCACAGAGAGAGAAACGGCACGGAGAGAGAGAGAGAACAGAAACGTTGGGAGGGAAGAAGGAGAGGGGCAGAGAGGCTGCAGTGCACAGCCGTCCCCTGCTATTGTTTGAAAACTGTTGGAATGGTGTCAACTGTGCGTGTGTGTGTGTGTGTGTGTGTGTGTGTGTGTGTGTGTGTGTGTGTGTGTGTCTCTGTCCGTTACACAGAAGGTTGGAATGTAGATGACAACGCACAAGCCCACTGAGGTGGTCCCAGTACTTCGTGTGTGTCACCTCTAGGGTCGTGTGTGTGTGTGTGTGTGTGTGTGTGTGTGTGTGTGTGTGTGTGTGTGTGTGTGTGTGTGTGTGTGTGTCTCCTATAGGGGCGTGGGATAGTTCCTACACAGTCATGGGTGAGTGTGTAATTATGGCTGTCACACACACACACACACACACACACACACACACATCTCCAACCGCTGCCGTAGAAACCAAGTACAAGTAAGTAACTAAGTCCAGATTTAGGGACCAGCTGGATTCTGTGGTTGGGTTATTTAAGGCAATTCCCAGGAAAACGCCTAACTTCATCTGAGACACTATGGACCCTATCTGTCTGCTCCGGGCCTCCTCTTAGTGAGCCGGAGAGCCCCTGTCCCCCTCCTCCTTCAGACAGGGCAATGGTAGAACCGCAAAGCCCCTGGGCAGCCGAGGGAAACTTTCAGGGCCGGGCCTCAGCCAAACCGTCACGGCCGGCCCAGACAGTCTGAGCGCTCCTGGGTAATGCGGTCCTGGTAATGATAGGTGGGCTTTAAGCAGGTAACCGGCTGGAGTCAGCATGACGGCACGTCACTCGGTTCCACCCCACTGTTCGGGGGCTCGCTTGACGGAACCTTTTCATTTCAGAGCTGTTTCCGGGGGGGGGGGGGGAATAAAGGGTCGGAAGGGGTTCGGCTGTCACCGTCGTGAAGTCTTCCAAGTTGTACATCAAAATGAAATTAAATGTGTTTGTGTAGCACATTTCACACGCAAAGGCAAGTCAATGTTTTGCCTTTCGCGCTGATCACGCAGAGAGAAGAGGAGATGTGCTGCGCTAATGGCAGGCTACTCGTGTGCAGTGTGCACGGTATGCCCGCGGCTAGCTAGTAGCTGTCTATTTCAGAGACGGGGGGGGGGTTAACCAGGGCAGGAAGCGGGGTCGGCCTCCGAAATAGATGAGACGAATTCCCCTCATACTTCATGGTGCTAGCCTGTGTGTGTGCGTGTGCGTGTGTGTGCGTGTGCGTGTGCGTGTGTGTGTGTGTGTGAGTGACATGTCAGTAACCTGAACCCTCACCCATATCACCCCCCCACCCCTCCCCCTGCTGCCTGACTCACCCTTAGTCACACATTCACCTTTAGCAGCTTTGAGTGCTGGGGTGGAATCCCCCAATATTCCACCATTACCCACCCCAACCCCCCCCCCCCGCCTCACACACACACCACACACACACACGCACACACTGGGACTCTAGGGGGTGTGGGCCTTCTCACCCTGCCAGATATTCACAGGGTGTGAGGCTCTGTACTCTCCAGACGATCCCCCCTCCAGTAGTGACGGGTTCCTGAGCGCCTCACCTCCTAGCCAGCCCCCCTTACACACGCCACCTAGCGGGACGGGCTAACTAGCTAGCCCGCTATCGCGCCATGTTCCTAGCCAGCCCTCTTTACACATGCCACCTAGCAGGGCGGGCTAACTAGCCAGCCCGCTATCGTGCCTTGTTCCTAGCCAGCCCTCTTTGCACACGCCACCTAGCGGAACGGGCTAACTAGCTAGCCCGCTGTCACAACCACTCACCCTGACAATAACAACCTAGCGATGGGGATACTGAGACTGTATGGGGTCGACTATTACCATGTTTTTTTTGGCAGTTCCCTTATTCTGGCCCCTGAGCCCCATACAGCCCCAGAGCAGACCCCCTGTGTGTCACTGACGGGGGGCCCAGAGCTCTCTGTATGTGTGACTCAGCCTGCCGGTTCACCTAGCCTCAGTGAGGGAGTCTCCACAGGCAGACCAGCTCCAACTGGCTGCCACCTCCTTCCACCAGCGCTGGCCTCATGGTGTGTGATCGAGTCAGTGCTCTCTGACCTACATAAGTACTCACACACACTCACACACACACACACACACACGCACACAGGTTGAAAGGGAGCGCCGCAGATTGCCTGGGGTAAACACAGTGCAGGCCTTTGTGGCGAGTCACGTCGGCTAGATTACGACTCGAGCGTCGGGAGAGGCAGGAGCTTTCCACGCCTCTCTCCGCGCGGAGGGGGCCGAGCAGGGCCCTCCTCCACGTCGAGGGGCTGGGGATCAGTGCGTTTACGTGGCCCCCGCCAATGGAGCCTCGCCTTTAGCCACGGTTTCCTATTTCAGCCCACGGCCCTGGTCAATGATTACACGGTAACAACACGCGGACGAAGAGCGATCGATGGAGAGACACCTCGCTGGCTGACCGGCTGACCGGCCCGTTCGGTAACCCCGCGGTCGGGACGTGTTTGGTTTACCACGAGTCACGACCCCAGCCTACCCGGCCACGCCTTTTCATTTTGTGATCTATAGCGCCGCGCGGTGTTCTATTTAAAAATGCATACCACGAACAGTCAGCTTTACGTAGTGTTTTTAGTGACGCTTTGCACTGTCTATGTTGAAGGTTCGAGGAGAGTTGACCGTGTCATGGTCCCAGCAGTGCGTTGGTTCTGACCCCGTCCCTTCTTGTTACTGTCACGGTATAGGTTCATGGTGTCATGGACCTTCCAGAGGGAGGGCTGGTGTCGTAACGCCGCTCGTTCCCTTCGGCCTCCACCGCCGGGAGCTTAGGGGTTAATCTGGCACGCTCACACCCGACTACCGGTCCGGAGGCGCTGTCTGCTCTGCTCTGAGCCGGGGGCCCGAGGCCTGAGGCCGTGAGGAGCCGAACGTCTGTGGCATCAAGACTACGCGCCGTTCCGTCGCTCCGGTTGTCGGCGCAGTGAACTCTCTCTGGGTGTTGTAGTTTTTTGGGGGGAGGGGGGGTTGGTCTTTTTTTCTCTCTTTTTCTCATTCCGCGGCCCGCTGGAATGTTTTGGCAGGGGTTGCCGTGACGTCGGGGGGCTTGTGGAGAGGGATTGTCTCCACGGCGAGGGCTGTAATTATGGGATGGAACTCCTGGCAGCGGGGAGATTCTAAGCGCGCTTAAATCATGGCTAAGCGAGGCCTGCTTGCTGTGTGTTGTGTGTGTGTGTGTGTGTGTGTGTGTGTGTGTGTCTATGTGTGTCCATGTGTATATGTGTGTTTTGACCGACTATAAAACAAGGTCTCGCATGTAAAAACCGACGACGGAAAATGGAATTACGAGATGGATCCACCGTCCCATGTGACCGTCGTCCAAGGGGCTGGGCATCCCTCTTGCCTCTTACCGGCGTGTCGCGGCACGCACGTGAACTCCCCGTCGCACCGCAGACTCCACCCTGGGGGGAACATTTCGCAACCCTGTTTGCCTGCTGAACGCATCCCTCTGACTCCCTCTGGCGTGAGGTTCCGAACAAACAAACAAACAGACACACAAACGCACACGCCCACCCTACAAACGCACACGTCCACCCTACAAACGCACCCACACAACAAACGCACACGTCCACCCTACAAACGCACCCACACAACAAACGCACACGTCCACCCTACAAACGCACCCACACAACAAACGCACACGTCCACCCTACAAACGCACACGCCCACCCTTCAAACGCACACGTCCACCCTACAAACGCACACGTCCACCCTACAAACGCACACGCCCACCCTACAAACGCACACGTCTACCCTACAAACGCACACGTCCACCCTACAAACGCACACGTCCACCCTACAAACGCACACGTCCACCCTACAAACGCACACGTCCACCCTACAAACGCACACGCCCACCCTACAAACGCACACGTCCACCCTACAAACGCACACGCCTGGGGCTGCTCAGTGAGCACCGTTGCACGGTCATGCGCGCCGCGGTTAACGCGCGGCGTGGCCGTCACTGTCCCGCTCCGTGTTGACTCGCGGTGGCGGTTTCAAACGGAGCGGAGAGGTCGGTCAGTGGACAGTTCAGAGGTCACGGAGGGCGTGCGGCATCGTCCCGTGGTTGGGTGACTTCCTCTAGCCCTCGGCCGCGTGAACCGTGGGACCGCTGTACCGCACCCACCGGCTGATCTCCAAACAGTTTAGCGTCTAAAGCAGCCAACCAGCCTAAGGAGCCCCGTCCAGTGACTGGCGCTGACCCTGGATCTGCGGCGTGGCCACGAGTAAACCTCGGCGCTGAGCCGCCGTAGCCCGAGGGAGCAGATTCCTAGCAGGTATTCCAGGAGATAGTCACGCCCGCAGGCTGCG
Source organism: Galaxias olidus (assembly GCA_026901105.3). Lineage (NCBI taxonomy): Eukaryota > Metazoa > Chordata > Actinopteri > Galaxiiformes > Galaxiidae > Galaxias > Galaxias olidus. The sequence goes on along the minus strand of JAPMUY010010966.1, from coordinate 100,287 downwards.
GAATTCCGAGCTGTTTTCCTTAGGCTGTCAAACCAGCCCGGACAGGATAGAGGCGGAAGAAGAGGGAGGGGGGGGAGGAGGGAGGAGGGTGCGCTGCTCGCTTGTTTTTTCCACCTCCCTGTGTGATTCATCCGCTAGCTGTCATGTCGTTGTGTGTGTGTGTGTGTGTGTGTGTGTGTGTTAGTGTGTTTGCATTACGAGTTTGTGCAATTATGTCTGATGCTGATTCGAGTGTTATGCTCTCAGCTTTTGAGCATGGAGAGGGAGAGGGAGAGGGGGAGGGAGAGAGAGGGGGAGGTCCACTCAGTGGGGTTGAAGCGTAGCCCGCTATTTAAATCCCCCCCACGCCACTCGAACCCAGGTGTGTGTGACTGTTTGGTTTTGATCGCCAAGCCGGGTGTGTCGATTGAGACGCCTTTGGAATTTGCGGTAACACTGGAGAGTGTGTGTGTGTGTGTGTGTGTGTGTGTGTGTGTGTCTGTTAAGGTTGTGGAATGTTTTGTAAGTGGTACAGAGTGACTCGGAGCGTGGAGAGACAGGCCTGGGCTCGCCCCGCGTGTAACACACACACACACACACACACACACACACACACACACGGCAGACTGCTTCTGTTAGTTCCGTTACCTTTGGAGGTCCGACAAGTAGCACCATATGGAGTCTCGTGGCATAATTTCACCACTCCACAAAACCTGTGTGTGTGTGTGTGTGTGTGTGTGTGTGTGTGTGTGTGTGTGTGTGTGTGTGTGTGTGTGTGTGTGTGTGTGTGTGTGTGTGTGTGTGTGTGTGGGTTTACTGTCTACTGTCTACACCGACGGTGTCTGAAGTAGAGGGAGTAGTCTCTGCTCATCGCGCTCTCCGTAGTCTTTCTCCCTCTGGTGCGGTGTGAGATTATGGTAGACCCCCTAATCCAGTCAGATTATGGAGGATAACCTTGCAGTTACATTGGACATGACCTCCCCTCCTGATTTACAGGACTTTGTGCTAGCAGGCCTCCCCCAACAGAACCACCGCTGGGATTTTCTCCTAGGTCCGAGAGCCTGACCAGAGTGTATGCGCTCCACTCCTGCCCTGGGGGGGAAACTGGGGGCTGTAGTTCCCACTCCGCCCCGTCACGGGACCCTCGTTGAAACAAGTCTGTGTGTGTCAGTGCGGGCTCCCTTTAGGTCGATCGACCGGAGGTCGAGGTGTGGACACGTTGCTGCGTTCCGCCTGGCCTTTACCGTCGGTCCCCTCTAGAGTCCCAATCAATAGATCTAACACCGTTCTAGATAGAACCACGCCTGGTTCTTCCATGGACTTGTTTCGGTTCTGCGTTCTCTGTCGTTCCTGCGGGCTAACTGCCGGAGCCTCTCTCTGTGCAGCCTGGTCCACCTATCGGCCAAACAGACAGACGGACACACACGAAGAGAGAGAGACGAACACACGAAGAGAGAGACAAACACACACACACACACACAGACAGACAGAGAGACAGGGTGCTACTGTCACTGTGCCACTGCTTTGTCTAGTGCCCACCTCCATCTGACTCAGGCTAATTAAAGCTCCCGTGGGCGAGGGACTGTTTGTATAAAAGGGAGGAGGGGGAGACGGAGGAGGGGAGAGATGGAGGAGGAGGAGAGAGTGGAGACAGACTATTGTCTGCAGAGGATGACTTATGGCTGAGAGGGAGAAAGGGCATGAGAGGGGTGGGGCTTCACAAAGTGCTATGTGTATCCCTCTCTCCCACACACACACACACACACACACACACACACACACACACACACACACACACACACACCTACACCCTCCTGTGCTGTGGCCAGCCAGTGTTTGTCCTCGGGGTCAAATAGAGGCAAGAGACAAAAGGACACCCTGCCCGCCACCACACACACACACACACACACACACACACACACACACACACACACACACACACACACACACACACACACTCTCTTGCACTCAGACACAGACACACATACACGTAGCAGCAGCTCCCTGTCCTGTGTGTGTGTGTGTGTGTGTGTGTGTGTGTGTGTGTGTGTGTGTCTGTCTGCGTGTACTGTCCGTTCTCCGCTCCACCAGCTGCTCCATTACTTCCTGCTCACTGGCTGGATGATCAACACACAACTCTGCAACTCTGCCTTTCAGCCCTCCACCTCATCCTTTCATCTCTCTCTCTCTCTCTCTCTCTCTCTCTCTCTCTCTCTCTCTCTCTCTCTCTCTCTCTCTCTCTCTCTCTCTCTCTCTCTCTCTCTCTCTACGTCCCATTCCTCACTTTCTCTAACTCTCTGTTCTCTCTGTAAGCAGCATCTCTTTATTTTTGCTTTGCGCTTTTCTTTTGCCTCCCTCCTTTGTTCTCGTTTATTCTCTTTGTTTATTTTGACCTTGGTCCCCCTTTCTTTTTTACCACCAGCTCCTGTGCTGTTCATTTGAACCTGCCGTTCCTGCCCTCTTTTTCTGTAGTCAGGTCTTTTGTCCAGTCTGTGTGTGCACGCGTGTGTCAGTGTGTGTGTGTGTGTGTGCGTGTGTGTGTGTGTGTGTGTGTGTGTGTGTGTGTGTGTGTGTGTGTGTGTGTGTGTATGTCTGTGCGTGTGTTTTATCCCTAACCTTTCCTTGGCCCTGAACCTTTTAAATGCTAATCAATGGAGTCCCAGCCCTTAACACCACGATTTACTCTTTCTTCCTCTTCTACCACATTTTTCTTTCTTTCTTTTCATCCCTCTCTCTCCATAACTCTCCCTGCTCCTGAAAGGCGCTCGCAAAGTTTGCCGTGAGCCGGCCAGAGCCTGGCGCGGGGCC
>JAPMUY010010966.1:67500-77500 GCA_026901105.3 Galaxias olidus | reverse complement strand
CTAATCAGGGACGGCAGAGCTGAGAGAGAATTGGATTGAAGAAGAAGATGGAGGGAGGCAGCAGAGAGAGAGAGAGAGAAAGAGAGAGAGAGAGAGAGAGAGAGAGAGAGAGAGAGAGATACAGGAAGCAGTAGAGAGAGAGACAGAGAGCGAGAGAGAGAGAGAGAGAGAGATACAGGAAGCAGCAGAGAGAGAGACATAGAGAGCGAGAGAGAGAGAGAGAGAGAGAGATACAGGAAGCTGTAGAGAGAGAGACATAGAGAGCGAGAGAGAGAGAGATAGAGAGAGATACGGGGGGCAGCAGAGAGAGAGAGAGATACAGGAGGCAGCAGAGAGAGAGAGAGAGAGAGAGAGACAGGAAGCAGCAGAGAGAGACATAGAGAGAGAGAGAGAGAGAGAGATACAGGAGGCAGCAGAGAGAGAGAGAGAGAGAGAGGAAGCAGCAGAGAGAGACATAGAGAGCGAGAGAGAGAGAGATAGAGAGAGATACGGGGGGCAGCAGAGAGAGACATAGAGAGAGAGAGAGAGAGAGAGAGAGAGAGAGAGAGAGAGAGAGAGAGAGGAGAGATCAGATAGATTTCAACAGCGAGGAGGAACAGGCCGAGCATTGGAAATGAGGCATCAAAAACCACAATGACATTCAAAAGACACATTTTGTGTCTTACCACTGCGTCTGGGCTGGAGGGGGGGTTGACGGAGACTCCCAGTGTTTTCCCACAGTGGGAGAGGTTCAGAGAGACTAGCGAGGGGGTCTCTCTCTCTCTGGTTAGAATCCAGGTGACGTCTCTCCGTGCCGTCAACAGGAAGAGAGAGAGAGTCAGGTCACGTTAAGGACCATCTTTGAAAGATCTGCCTCAGTATGAACGGGACGACAGGGCCCTATTGCATCACAGAGCAAAACAACTGTGTGTGTGTTTGTGTGTACCTGTGTGGGGTCTTCTGTGTGTGTGTGTGTGAGTGTGTGTGTGTGTGTGTGTGTGTGTGTGTGTGTGTGTGTTTGTGTGTGTCTGTGTGGGGTCTTCTCTGTGTGTGTGTGTGTGTGTGTGTGTGTGTGTGTGTGTGTGTGTGTGTGTGTGTGTGTGTGTTTGTGTGTGTCTGTGTGGGGTCTTCTGTGTGTGTGTGTCTGTGTGGGGTCTTCTGTGTGTGTGTGTGTGTGTGTGTGTGTGTGTGTGTGTGTGTGTGTCTTCCAAGACAGGAAGTCACCCCTCTGTGCGTGCGAGGGGGGAGTGACAGACGTATTGTCGGCAGGGACAGGCAATGCCCTCCAACAGTCCACACAACTGTAGCAGAGGGGGAGAAGGAGAGGGAGGGGAGGAACGGAGAGGCAGCGGGAAAGAGAAGCGGAGCTCCCGGGAGAGAGAAGATTAGAGGACAAAGTGTGGTTCCTCCCTCTCCTCCTCCTCCTCCTCCTCCTCCTTCTGCCCCGTCTCTCGCTGTTCACGCGTTACTTTCCTCCTTTCTCGTCCTCCCTCCGCCCCACTCTCTCTCTCTCTCTCTCTCTCTCCCTCTAACTCTTTCTCTCTCTATGCACATTGCGCTGAATTAGAATCAACACCCACTAAAGCTTGATTTAATTACTTCCGCCTTCTGTGAATCCGGTGTGCGTGTGTGTGTGTATGTGTGTGTACAGTGTGTGTATGCGTACAGTGTGTGTACGTATGTGCGTACAGTGTGTGGATGTGCGTGTGTGCTTGTGGGTGTTTTATTACCGTGAGCCACATGTGTGCCAGATATTCCCCATTCAATCTCCTTTACGACCCTGTGTGTGTGTGTGTGTGTGTGTGTGTGTGTGTGTGTGTGTGTGTGTGTGTGTGTGTGTGTGTGTGTGTGTGTGTGTGTGTGTGTGTGTGTGTGTGTGTGTGTGGCTGATTATATCTCCTGGTGTTAAGCCCTGTCTGCCCTCTATGTCCTGTCAGCAGGTGTACGACACTCCCCCCATGGCAGTGAAAGGCCCTACCAGTGGTCAGGATGTCTATGACATGCCCCCCATGCCAGTAAAAGGCCCTCCGTTTGGGCAGGATATTTACGACACGCCCCCTCGGCCGGACAAGAAGCAGCTGACCTCACATCACACGGTGAGTAGTTTAACAACGTGGGTCCATTTCATAACAATTTGGATTAAAACTGTATACAAAAATTATGATAGATAAATGAACTCTATCAATAAATGTGAATGATCTTACGCTAATGTTGAGTTGTATTTTAAAGCCACTGTCTCTCCCTCTCTCTCCCCCTCCGTGTCCCCCTCTAGGTGTACGACTTCCCCCCCTCCGTCAGCCGGGACGTCCCGGACCACCCGACCCGAGACGAGACCTACGACGTCCCGCCCCACTTCGCCAAGCTCCGGGTGGGCGGGCACCTCCACGACCACCAGGGCTACCGCGACGACGAGGAGGACGACGAGCCCCCCATCCCGGAGGACGTGTACGACGTGCCCCCCCCGCTGACGGGCAAGCACGGGGGCCGGGCCCCCCCAGCCGGCCAGGACGTCTACGACATCCCCGCCAGCCTGCGGGCGGGCGGCCGCGCCCCGGCCCACGACGTCTACGACTTCCCCCGGGAGCGGGGCCAGGCCGGAGGCGGCGGCGACGGGGCGGGGGGCCGGGACTACATCTACGACGTGCCCCCCCAGGTGGTGCGGGACGCGGCGGGCGACGAGGCGGCCCTGGCCTTCAAGCGCCTGTCGGCCTCCAGCACGGGCAGCACGCGCAGCAGCCACTCGGTCTCCTCGCTGGACGCCGTGCCCGTCAGGGACTCCTGCCTCCCGGCCGGCGCCGGCCCCGCCAAGCCCCTGGTGCTGGACCTGGAGCAGGCCATGGAGCGGCTGTCCCGTCTGCAGCAGGCCGTGCAGGCCAACGTGTCGGCGCTCATGGCCTTCATCACGGGGAGCTGGCGGAGCGCGGCGCAGCTGGAGGGCACGCTGCCCGCCCTGCGCCAGGCGGCCGAGCGCGTGCGCACCGCCGTCAGGGACTTCCTGGAGTTCGCCCGGGGCGCGGTGGCCAACGCGGGCCAGGCCACCGACCGCTCGCTGGCCGCCAAGCTGGGCCGGCAGGTGGGGAAGATGGAGGAGGTGTTCCAGGGCCTGGTGCGCCACACCCAGGCCCTGGAGGCCGTGGGCTGGGCCCCGGCCGTGCTGGCGGCGCCCCCCGCCGGAGGGGACGACCTGGACCGGCTGGTGCTGTTGGCGCGCGGCGTGCCCGACGACGTCAAGCAGCTGGCCTCTTTCCTGCACGGCAACGCCTCGCTGCTCTTCAAACGGACCAATAAGCTGCAGCCCCAGCCGCCCCTCCCGCCACTGCCGCACGAGCTGGCGGGTCACATGTCAGGAAGCAGCGGCAGCCTGGCCTATCAGAGCGGCGTGCCGGAGAGGGCCAACATCCAGTCCCGCCCCCTGCCCTCGCCGCCAAAGTTCTCGACCTCGGAGGATGGGGAGGCGCCGGAGAGGCCGTACGACACCACCGAAGAAGGATGGATGGAGGACTACGACTACGTCCATCTACAGGTACCAAACAGGAATATTAATACGCTTTAGGATTAGCCTAGCATAGACGTCAACCATGTCCATCTACAGGTTTGGAACATTAATATTAACACGCTGTAAGAGGTAGACACATTCCAATAACGTGAAGGTAAAAATAACTAAACTAAGACGCAAAAAAACTATTGTGGGTTGACGTGTTTCTGAGAGAGCCTATTTTTCCCGGTAGCCCACAGTTTTCCGAACCGCGTGCGAGTTCTCTGCTGCTGCAGTTCAAATCTTAGCACAACCAGACTGCAGTGTGATCAATGGTGCAGGTCTGCCTTCGCAGACTCACACACACGCGCACACACACGCACACACACGCACACACACACACACACACACACACACACACACACACACACACACACACGCACGTTGCCGATGCTCCTGGCGTCGTCGTCGCCATCCATCACGGTTAGCGCGGGCGTGTGTCTTGCGGGTGTTTCAGCAGGCGTGCCGTAGCGGTAGCGTGTAACAGGCGTGTGTCTCTACATGCCCGGCCTACATCACCTCCCCGCTCACATAAATCACGGAGGGTCCCCCCCCCCCCCAGCCCCTCATACCTCCTCATCACACAGCATTCTGGGCGGGTGTCATCGCCCCCGCGCCGCCAACATGCCGCTAGCAGGACCGCGTCAACTGGAAATGACAGCGGATCTGCGGACGTATTATGGATATTGATTTTTTTTTATAATGCGCACAGCAACCCCGTGAGGGAAGACTGGGGCTCGGAACAGAGGCTGGACGGACAGACAGACGGAGCAAATCACCCTGGAAGGAGAATTTTATGAGGAGCTTGAAAGTCTTTATGTTAAGTTTAAATTAGAGGCAGTAGCAGAACGGTTCGTCACGTTGTGTGTATTCCCCCCTCGTATACAGTCACCCCAGCCGGACGTGTGTCGACAATGTCCCTGGAATGAGGAGGACCGTGGGATTCAAAACGTTCCGAGGTTTTGAAAACCCCCGACTCCCAAGTCGGTTTCAATCCCAGTTCTCCTCAGAATTCAGATTCAACAGGAATACAACATCACGTCGGATACAACTATCACTGGAATGTGCTTTGATGTCAGACGTCATGCTATTTATTTGAGGTGTCTCTCTCTGAAGACCTTAAAGCTATTTGCAGACTGAATCACTGCCTTCCTCATTCTTTGCGTGGTAGTGGATTGTTGTGAGTGATTTCAGCGTGGGATAACACTGCCCCCTGCTGTCTCTTTCATGCACTGACACCCGCTCAGCTTTCATGCCGCACATTCAACTCACCGTTTATCCAAGTGTGTACGTAAATTCACGAGTATTCTGAAAATACGTAGTTGATATCCATGAACACATTCCTGATAATGTTAACCGTGGAGTTTTCCAAGGAAGTGATTCCAGACTTGTTTTCCCGGAGGGGCTGTTCAAGCTAATCTGTGCCGTGAGTGGTTAGGCATTAAGTATTAACATTCCTGACCGGGGAGCTTTCGTGATAAGAGGGGGTCACGCTCCACTCCCTGCTCCCTGCTGGACGGAGGCCGAGGCTGACGAGCGTTTGTGCCGTTTGTGTGCGTGTGTGTGTGTGTGTGTGTGTGTGTGTGTGTGCGTGTGCGTGTGCGTGTGCGTGTGCGTGTGTGTGTGTGTTTCAGGGCAAGGAAGAGTTTGAGAAGAACCAGAAGACCCTGCTGGAGAAAGGCAGCATCAGCAGACACAACAAGGCGCACCTGGAGCACCAACAGGTCAGCGTGAGGGTGTGTACAGTGTGTGTGTGTGTGTGTGTGTGTGTGTGTGTGTGTAAGGGAGTGTCTCCGTGTGTAAGGGTGTGTCTTTGTGTTTGTGTCTGTGGATGGATGTGCATGTAAAATATCAGGCGTCCGTATCCAACGCCATGTTGAAAATGGTACCACGTGCGAATGGCGACGTTAACCCTTCGCCCTCCCTCCTTCCAGATGAAGCAGTTTGAGCGGCTGGAGCAGGAGGTCAGCCGGCCAATCAACAACGACATCTCGGGCTGGACCCCGCCCCCGCACCAGCCCTCGCCCAACCCGGCGGCGCGCTGCGGCGCCAGCCAACTGTGCCCGAGCGACCGGCAGCTCCTCCTCTTCTACCAGGAGCAGTGCGAGGCCAACGTCACCACGGTGACCAACGCCGTGGACGCCTTCTTCACCTCCGTGTCGGCCAACCAGCCGCCCAAGATCTTCGTGGCGCACAGCAAGTTCGTCATCCTCAGCGCCCACAAGCTGGTGTTCATCGGCGACACGCTCTCGCGGCAGGTCAAGGCGGCCGAGGTGCGCTCCCGCGTGGCGCAGCACAGCAACGCCCTCTGCGACAAGCTCAAGGACATCGTGGTCAGCACCAAGATGGCGGCGCTGCAGTACCCGGCGCCGGGCCCCGCCCGGGACATGACGGAGAGGGTGCGGGAGCTGGCCGGCTGCACGCAGCAGTTCAGAATGACACTGGGACAACTGGTGGCCATGTAGAGGGTGGAGAGGGGGAGGGAGGGGGAGGGAGGGGGAGGCGCCCTGGGGTGTGGGGCTAGGAGACCCTGTACGTGCAGCAGGGGAGCCCCACACAGACTGGAGCAGAGCAGACTCCCCTGGGGCCGAGGGCGGGTAACCCTGTACATATGGACGGATGAGATGGACAGCGTCTCCCCCCACTCCTCTTTTTAATCCCTTCATCCCTTCTTTTCCTTCGATCCCTGTCTGTCCATCCTCCTGCAGAACCCCAGGCACAGAAAGTCTCTCTCTCTCTCCCTCTTTCTGTTTCTTCTGCTTTTTATTTGACGAAAAAGGACATTTGTCTCACGGGGCTGGGCCAACGGTTGTAAAATAATCTTTGTAAATATTTAAGTCACTTATTTAGCCAGAAAAAAAAGTGAAAGTCAACTTTCGCGATATATATATATAAATATATATATATGTTTTTTGAGACGCTACACAAAAGATGAGAGCGTATAGTCAAATGTAGTTTTTAGACCATACCCATTATTATTATTATTATTATTATTATTATTATTGCTATCCTGTCATTCTTGCCCTCTCTGATTATAACTGTTATCGATATTGTCATGAAGCGTGGATCGAGGGTGTTTAAACTTCGGATGAAATGTATGTTGTTGTACCTCTGTGCTTCTCTCCAAGTCAGGGTGGGTTTTGTTTTTTATATATATATATATATAAGGCATGTTGGAACGGGACGCGGAGGAGGGCAAACCAAATGATGAAATACTTTCCTCCAACTCTGTGTCGGCCCGACCTTACGAACCTCTTGACGGGACAGCCAATGAGACGATCCCGTCCTACTTGGTTGTGGGAGGGGCTGGTATGCTTATTGATGTGCTCTGATTGGCGGACTCTACGTGAAAGTTGTTGTTTTTTTTCTCCCCCCTGCTTTTCTCTGGTATGGAGAGAAGAATGGAACAATAATCGGATTTGGATTAGAAAAAAACAAAAACTGTGAGGTTTTAAAAAAAGATGAGTTGACAATTTTTATTAAAGAGAGTGTCGGCAAGTGTGTTTCCTGTTCTTCGAGATCCTTTGTGCGTTCGCTTCTGTGGGTTTTTTTGTTAAGAGTGCGTGGGTGTGTGTTACAGTCTATTCAATGTGTGTGTATTGGAGTCAACAACCTATTGCCAACAACAACCAACATTCACATAACGCAATTCCGTGAACCGTGTTTGTGCTTCGACGACATGGTCCTCTCTCCACCTTGCTCTCTGTACAGGACGCCGTCTGTAAGGTAGGTATTCTGTAAGGTTATAGGTTATATATAAGGCCGTCTGTAAGGTTATATTATAGCATCAGCACCATCTAGCTGTTGTGAAAAGTGAAGTGCCAAATAGCATTGTGATCCAATAGGCTTTATGGTTCATCGTTGGCCGACCTCGTTTCTAAACAGGGCGCAGTCCCACAATCACGTGCGCAGTACGGGCTCACATGCACACGGGTCAAAGGTCATCACCGTCACCACTGAGGACGAAGAGTAGTCACAGTAACAATACACTTCACACGGGCGGCCTCAGGGTCCCCCTGGAGCCCACTCCAAAGAAGTGTGTGTTCTGTTTTTGCTTCACTAATCTACACCTTTGACCTGCTCTGACATACACACCACCACCACCAGGAGCAAACCCTCATTTCCAGGTTTCCCTGAGGGCCCGCGTGCTCCGTGCCAGCGTTAATGGCGTGACAGCGTGCTATTGTTCCAGCCTTTTGTGCTGCCTGCCATTGTTCGCCTGGGTGGTCCCTTTGTTGGGTTGCAGCCCGGTAGAGGTGTCACTGTGATAATAGACCTGTGTGTGTGTGTGTGTGTGTGTGTGTGTGTGGTCCAAGGGCATGATGCGGCAGGTCCATTTGTGCTGACGTGGATTTGTCAGGGGTGGCCAGTGACACGCGGCCTGGTGAACTACTCCACTGAACGACCGCCACACAGAAGCCGGTTAGAGACTCGGGACACCGGCAAAGATACACACACACACACACACTCCACGGAACCGATCCGTTTCAGCGCCACACTGACCCATGTGGGATATCGATAGACCAACGGCTGTTTAACCTCGGAGATGGAGTAGCGGGAGATCCACACACACACCACACACACACCCGCCGCACACACACACGCGTGTTGTTGTTTTTTCTCTCTGGGAGTGGGTTCCGTGACCGTGGTCCAGCCTGGATTACAGCATGCAGGAGTCTCCCGGGTCCATGGGCGCCGGGGACGGGGGCTACGCCAGCAACGTGCCCGCCTTCCTCACCAAGCTCTGGACTCTGGTGGAGGACCCGGACACCAACCACCTCATCTGCTGGAGCGCGGTGAGTCTCCCTCTGCCCTCTCCCACGCCTCAGTCCTTATATAGCTCACTCAGGTTGTGACATGAACTTAAGGCAAGGCACCATAGGCAAAAAAAAATTGGGAGTAAATGTTCAGATTTGCTGTTGTCCATCGGTAAGTTCCATACTTTGATAAAATCCAAACATAAATCTATTACCCTCTGGTGTCCTGCCTTAAACTCAGTCGAAGTGAATCTAATTTCTAAAAGCTTGAAGCAAATCCAAAACACAAAACTATAGTCCTAGAGAAATACTTATATACAGTATATACCCATACAGTTATTGTTTGTATATTGGCACCAAGTTAGTGGTTGTGAAAATGACTGGAAGCCCATTACTTGCCTCTAGAACCATTTCTCACTGTTGTCAGTTAATTCAAAATACGCAGGTAATAATTTAAATGGTAATGGTTTTAATTTAGTCACAGCATTTACCTTGTAATGACAACAACATCCCAAATCAGAATCCCAAAATGGCCGCTCTACAATAGACCAAGCTCTTCATTCTCTATACATTCAGTGTTGTGTGGGTCACCTAATAAAGGACCACTGTTAGGCCTGAAGTTAGCTTTGGTTAGCTGGGAGGGAGAAGAAACGTTACCGACAACCTCAATTCCGAAAGCCTCTATCTGGTTGCTAAACTACAGAAATAGATCTTTTATGAGTCGTTCCGCAAATATTACCAGATGTATCAGCAGGATAGTTTGTGTTGCTCATCCCGCAGTATTGGCCATGATGTCGTTCATTCAACCTAATGGTGAGCTATGAAAGAAGCTGTGTGATAGAATATCAGTGAAGTCTAAGAGCTATTTAAGGGTACCGCTCGGCACGTCGCGACATCTCTTTGTGGGGGTCGATCCTCTGGGTTTGTGAAGCGATCTTAGCCGGAGTCTCCTAGCTGGTTCTGTTGGTCGACCTGCCTGTGAGGTGGGTGTGAAGGAGGGGTTGTTTTTTCTCTTCCAGTCGGGGACCAGCTTCCACGTGTTCGACCAGGGCCGCTTTGCCAAGGAGGTGCTGCCCAAGTACTTCAAGCACAACAACATGGCCAGCTTCGTCCGCCAGCTCAACATGTGTGAGTAGCCTCCTGTTTGCCTCTCCTCCTCCTCCTCCTCCGCCTCTTCCTCCTCCTCAGCTCTCGTCGTTCCTGTTCATTGCCCCTAGCTTCCTCTTCTTTGGGATTGTTCCTGTTTGTCGTCCCTACCTTCCTCTCCTCCGTTATTGTTCCTTCTTGTTCGTCACCACTACCTTCCTCTTCTTCGTTGTCGTTCATGTTTATCATCCCCGCCTTCCTCTCCTTCGTCACCTTTACTAATTCCCTCTCATCCCCCCCCTCATGTCTTTCCCTCTTCTCACGTGTGTGTGTGTGTGTGTGTGTGTGTGTGTGTGTGTGTGTGTGTGTGTGTGTGTGTGTGTGTGTGTGTGTGTGTGTGTGTGTGTAGACGGCTTCCGGAAGGTGGTGAACATTGAGCAGAGCGGCCTGGTGAAGCCGGAACGGGACGACACGGAGTTCCAACACCTCTACTTCCTGCAGGGCCACGAGCACCTGCTGGAGCACATCAAGAGGAAGGTACACACGCTCCACACACACACACACACACACACACACACACACACACAAACACATATTAATACCAGTACGATAGCCTACATGTTATGTCCTGTGTTTTCTAGCT
>JAPMUY010010966.1:57500-62500 GCA_026901105.3 Galaxias olidus | reverse complement strand
AAACCCGATCTATATATTTTTCTGACTATAATTGTGTTTATTTTTATTTATTTTTTGGGGACAAAGCGCTATTCTAAAGAAGATGGCCATTGAGCCAGTGTAACTTCTCTTCTGTCTGTTTTACTGTGAGGGGTCTCGGAGGAACGATGGACTTCTCACTTGACAAAACTGAAGATACAGCACGTTGCTTTTTTTGCACAATTTGCCTCCACTTTAATCATGCGTATCCACATGTCGATCCCTGGAGCTCTCTGGGCTCTGCCTGTGGCCTGGCATGAAGACCCAGTGGATTGGGCTGTCCACCAGCCCGGACACCCAAAGGGACTCTCCCCTGGACGACTTGTCAGCAGGAGCGGCGCCACATTGGAAATCATTTTCCGATCAGAGATATGAGACGCTCTGCGTCCATCGCTCCCCCTGTGCTAACATACTATTCCATCACACCTCTAACTAGCAACTAACCCTCACCCTCGCTCCTATAGGGACTAAATATCAGCCAGTTGAAGAAAAAGGAAAGAAAATGAAGATGGCACAGTGTGTTACAGAAGGGGCCACGCGACCCCAACACAGACCGCTGCGATTTCATTTCTTCATCCCAGAGCCTGGCAATGGAGGAGCAGCATCCAATCATCATCAAACATCAAATGCCTTAAAAAAACATTATATGATGTTGCCTGCCCGGCAACATGTAGAGTTCTGTTTTTGGGCCAGTAGATACAGGACTTTTATTTATATTTTTAATAAATTCTCATTGTGGGCTCTTAGTTGCAGAAGAATACAAATGCTCAACAGCCTTTAGGCAATAACCAACAGATAGAGCGATTCCCTATTGATAAGTTAGCTCAATATCAGAGATTTGTTTTTCTCAAAAAGTACCTTCCTATCCAATATGTGCCACTATACATAGACTTTATATGTGCACAGTCAAGGTACGGCACGCGACCATCTATCTACTGAGCTCTCTGTGACCAATCTCTTCCACAATATGACTCTGGGTGGAACTATATACTGTGCAATACTACGAACTGAACTGTGAGAATTCACAGAGGTTGCAATACATCGACGACCATAGGAATGTATGGGGAGTAACAGTGAGAGTGTGGTGCATATAGGCTGTCCATGGCAACCAGAAAGGCTTGCAGCGCTGGGCTGGCCGTAGGCGAGACTCGATGCACCGTGGACTTAATTATTATTTTACTTTTATTTTTTTACAAACAATTGCACTAATAATGATCATCGTATTATATTGAACAGTATAGAGTTCATAAACATGCAGTATTTTTTATTTTATCTGTGTTCACTTCCATCTACGAGATATGCGTGTTGTGATTTGCCCGAGGAGGGATACGCACATTCAGTTGCCATTGTGTTCTCCTCTCTTTTTCTCCCCCTCATTCATTGATATAGTTCATTTCAAAAAGGAATTTGCACTTGATCAGACGTGTTCTTATGACATTATGCTTGTCAGGATTGCCGACTTACTGAACTGTTTTTGTTTTAAAACATTTTGGGAGGAAACCCTCGCTACTATGGTACAGTGAAAGAATGCCAGGCTCGCGCATTGTTTTGAATGGTTTGATAGTGAACTTTTGTGAACTGTTAAAGAGAGTCCCATTTAAATTAAACATGTATACTATGTATGAATTGATATGAAAAGTTAATAAAAAGCAAAGAAACAAACGCAGCACAGACCTGTTTTGTAAGTGTTTAATTGTGTGAAAAGTGTTGATTTCAGAGAAATGATGCAGATAATTACTCATCCGTTTTGACATCGTCTGTCGTTCCTTTTCCACAGAATAGGAACCTATTCCGCTCCTTTACGCAAGCATCGCAGACACACACACACACACACACACACACACACACACACACACCACATCACACACCACATCACACACCACACACACACACACACACACACACACACACACACACACACACACTTTTATTCCCATACATCAACCAAAAAGCATCATGAGAAAATACAGTGTACCAGTTCTCACTCATATATTACACATTTCAGAATATAAGCTAACATAACATTACAGATCCCATAGCAAATTGCTGCTCCAAGACCTTGAAATGAATATCAATATACATATACAGGCAGATCAAACAATACAAATGTAATGGTTTATTAGTAATGGCTTCTTTATTCTGGTCTTAACTCTCTTTCACAAAGTTATTTTATTAATTAATATTAATAATTTATAAAAATAATAATAATAATAGGCCTAATAATTAATTTTCTATAGCGCTTTTCTGACATCGAAAGACACGTTTGGACTTTCTCATGAAAAATCGAAGTGCAACTCTGTTGCATCACTATTCTGTGCCCTGGTTCTCATATGATCAGTGTCCAGATGTCCTAGCACTTTCTCGTTATTCTCGTCACTCCTCTCAGCCTCTCTCTTTAAAGAGCACATATCACGGTATAACACATGGCATGCATGTATGAAATGGAAATACAAGTCAAGGAAAAAATTACAGTACAGTGCAGCGAGGGTCAAAGGACCTTTGTCGGCGCGAAGATTTCAAACAAACGAAACGTCTTAGAGCCTGACGCCATGGTGTGTGTGGATTAGTCTCGCATAGCCATCCCTCCAAATCTCTTTCTGAACCAATGTGAGAAGTTGAAACCGAGGCTGACTGGATGGCCGTATATGCTAATTTGACCAATTTCCAATGAACACAATCTTAGTCTTGTTCCTCTTTCCTATCACACACACACACATACAGATTCACACACATACACACATTCAGATTCAAACACACACACACACACACACACACACACACACACACACACCAACAGATTCAAACACACATCCGCAGACTTTCATTCAGACAAGGACGTTCGTTGCACGGACGCAGAGGTGGAATTCAAAGTATTAATATAGCAAGCCTTCCGAACCCAATCGTCAAAAAGACCTTAAAGTTTTAACAGTCCGCAACACTGAACATTCAGACCCAAACTAACTCCCGCCACTAGTCAGTAGGTTTAAGCATGAAAATACAGTGTAAAACGTACTTTTGAAATACCTTTGTTGATTACCTAATAATGGATTTTTGTCGTGGCGTGATAACGAGTTACTTTCAAATAGGACCTCTTTTGAAATAGCAGTTTACGACGAAAAATATCCCCTTCTGTTGCTCTTTTTCATCAACATGAACACACACGCATACAAAACCGCAGACACACTCTTTCTCAGACAGGGAAGTATATGCAATACCTCCAAAATGCAGCTAATGATTACAGTTTGATGAGAAGAATAATATTACAGGGCAAATTCCTCACATGAACACTGTCCAGCCGGTACACTCACTGATGCAAATGCATGGGTTATGCTTCAAGTCATCTGCTCGGGATCTTGAAACCTACAACAGCATTGAACTCTATGCTTTCTCTGTTACCAAGTTCTTTGGATTTGCATATGAAAAACTACGTGAAGCATGGCGTCATCGAAGTAGCTATGCTGGTTCTGTTTTTATGTGATTGGTTGGTTCCTTGTGAAACAAGGCGTTTGTTCCTTACAAACAAAAACAAGACGACTGATTGGTCAGCGGTGCTGCTGTCCATTAATCAGTGGGAAGCAGAAGTTATCACACATACCTTCTGACACTTTCTTTGGATCCTTCTCACTCATCTCTCTGCCACCCGCCGGCTATGATGCACGCGGCGCTCAACGGATCCGACCCCCTGTGCAATGCCCCTCCGGCCTGTCCGGACCCCTCCACCTGCCCCCCAACCCCACCTGCCTGCCTGGTCAACCTCAGCTCCGGGCCCAGCCCGAGCTCTGGTCCAGGGCAGCAGCCGCTGGTGGCGGCTCCCTGCGCGGTGCTGGTTCTCTGCTTCCTGGTGGGGCTGCCCTCCAACCTGTGTGTGATCGCCGCCTTGGTCCGGAGGAGCCGGTCCGGCGGGCTGACCAACCCCACCCTGCGCCTGGTGCTGAACCTGGCCGTGTCCGACGCCCTGGCCCTGGCCGGCGGGCCGCTGGCCGTGTACGTGCTGATCTACGGCTGGACCCTGGGCCTGGCGGCCTGTCGACTGTTCTACTACCTCCTGAACAGCTTCGTCTACGTGGGGTAAGGCAGCAACCACTCCCTTCTGTTTGACCCAGTTTGGTCCAAGTGACGGTTGACACAGCGGCCTTAAGAGGTGTATGTGGAGGTTACATATGAATATTAATACTGAATGTACAGTATATATGAATGTGCCAGCCTTATGTTTTTGATACAATTATTGATGCGTTTCGGGGGGCTCGAGGCCAAACGCCCTTTTTTCTTTCCTGACCTTAGCGTCGACTTTGAAACGTGAAGCAGGTTTACCTAAGCATATTGGATTCCTTGGTTCTCCCTAAAAGCCTGGCGGCAGCATTGATCACTAGTTACAACGGAGAACGTGTCATGTCGACTGAGACCAGCGTTGGCATAATAGCAGCAGTGCAGTTTAAAAGAGATAAAAGAGAAGATCAAATACTTTTTTATTTGATCAAAAGACAAAAACAATTCTTTGCAAGCTGGTGAAACGAGAACTGTTTCTGTTCTCTATTCTGCTCTGTACACATTTGTGGTTCTGTTACACCGACGACGGGACAACTCAAATATCGCCCGTTCTCTTTGTGTGCCGTTCCGTGTCCGTGTCCGTGTCCGTGTCCGTGACGGAGCTGTGTCGCCGCGTCAGGATCATCACGGTGACGGTGATGGCGGTGTACCACTACCACACCACCCGCTCCCCGTTGGCCAACCGGCAGCTGGCGCAGAGGTTCCAGGAGCGGCGCTGGGACGTCACCCTGGCCGGGGTCTGGGGCCTGGGCCTCCTCCTGGCCACGCCCGTCCTCTACACCCACCGCGTGGTGGAGAAAAAGGTTCTGAGGTGCCAGAGGACACCCGAATGGGACACTGTCAAGGTGTGCGCGTGCGTGTGTGCGTGTGCGTGTGCGTGTGTGTGCGTGTGTGTGTGTGTGTGCGTGTGTGTGCGTGTGTGTGCGCGTGCGTGC
>JAPMUY010010966.1:47500-52500 GCA_026901105.3 Galaxias olidus | reverse complement strand
GTCTGTCCGTCCGTCCGTCCGTCCGTCCGTCCGTCCGTCCGTCCGTCCGTCCGTCCGTCCGTCCGTCCGTCCGTCCGTCCGTCTGTCTGTCTCTGTCCGTCTGCCTGCCTCTGTCTCTCGGTCTCTCGGTCTGCCTCTGTCTATCTGTCTGTCTGTCTGTCTGTCTGTCTGTCTGTCTGTCTGTCTGTCTGTCCGTCTCCATGTCTGTCCGTCCGTCTCCATGTCTGTCTGTCCGTCTCCATGTCTGTCTGTCTGTCTTGTCTCTCTCCTCCTCTCCTCTGTCTCTCTCCTCCTCTCCTCTGTCTCTCTCCTCCTCTCTCTCTCCTCCTCTCCTCTGTCTCTCTCCTCCTCTCCTCTGTCTCTCTCCTCCTCTCCTCTGTCTCTATCCTCCGTTTTCTCTCTCCTTTTATGGTCTTCACTGTCTTTGTTGTTCGCTCCGCGCCTTCCTCTCACTCCTCTTCTTTCCTCCTCTTCTCCTCTCCTCTCCTCTCCACCCCCCTCCCTTTCCCCTTGCTTCCCAGGATTTTAAGAACTACATTAATGTCCAAAAAAGAACCCGCTATGTATATACAAAGACTTTATGGGCCATATTTTTGTCAAAAAAGGCTAGAAGCATATTTATACAGTAAAATGTATTTATAGGTAGACCAATGTAAACTACTAAAGGGTTGTCTCCACTCTGCAGACACTGGCAGTGCTGTGTTGACAGTATGCGCTATTTAATGGGAGAATTCATAAAAACATCAAAGCAAAAATAATCAGGTTAACATTTTGAGTGTCCAAGGTTATGTCTGCATTCACTTTAATGTACATAGCAGGACAATGGTAATCTCGTTATGGAATTCACGAACCGTTTTCCCAGTTCAGCTCCTCTCTCCGCTCTCCTCGTCTCCGTCAGCCCTCTCTTCCTTTTTCTGTTCAGTCCTCCCCTCCTTCCGTCCTCCTCTCCCCCACCCCTCCGCCCGGCTCTTACACCCTTCCTTCAGGCCTTGCATCATAGCAGGATAGGCTGCGCTGATTGCGCAACCCAAGTGAACTCATTACCACAGCTTGTTCACTGTGTGTGTGTGTGCGTGTGCGTGCGTGCGTGCGTGTGTGTGTGTGTGTGTGTGTGTGTGTGTGTGTGTGTGTGTGTGTGTGTGTGTGCGTGTGTGTGCGTGCAGCTCTGTCAGAGGCCAATGGTCTTTGTAAAAAAAACATGTTTTTTTGTGGCACCCACAGTGCCAGAGATGTTGACCCCTCATTTTCAACAGCCATGCTTTCTGTAGGATGACACAAGTACCACGGGTGTACGTGTGACGTGATTCATTTTTATGTTCGTGTTTGCGTGTACTTGAGCTTCACCTTTGACCTTTGAAGACGTGTGTGTCGGTGTGTGGGAGAGTAACCGGGTAAAGAATACACTCCTATCGCGTTTCAAAAATACATTTGATTTGCTCTTTTTTGGGAGCAGCAGAAAAACGTTAGCAGGCACAGCAGCAACTCCTGGTTCAACCAACCGTACAGCTCCTCTCACTTCATCTGCTTAGGGAGTCCGTTCCATTTGTCTTCATGAAGACCCTCGGAGACAGGGTGGGCTAGGGGAGGGGAGGGAAAATTGGAGGTAAAGGAAAAACAGGAAGCAGGAGAGCGGAGGAAGGAGAGAAGGTGCCGGTGCTGAGAAAGAGGGGGATAGCCTGCGCGCTGGATGGATTGCGTTCAGTACATCGAGGGGGACCTTAAGAGCACAGCATGTGTGAACAACGTCTGGATGTCTGGGCCAGGGTTTGAATAATGAATCCAAAGCAACGCCAGTAAATGATGGATTTGGAGATGAACGTGAACGTGACCTACATTGAGTGGTCGTGGACCGAGGTGGTGGTGGTAGACCAAAAAACGAATGAAGCCAGACTTTCTTGCAACAAAACAAATAAAATAAGGCAACTCCATGATAACTCCAATGTCATTAATGGAACATTTTCTAACAACACTCCAAGGTCAGAAGGGATCACACATAGTCTTTCTTTTAAAATATTGCTTTATTTAAAACACCTGCATAACTATGGTACATGTACAGTATACTTCTGCCTACACTTTGCAATACCATATATTATTGCCAAGTGACATGGAGTGTGCAGGTTGAAGTCTGTCAATTTTATATGAACTGTACATGTCTGTGCCTGTGTATTCGTCTTCATTAGAGGCACTACTATTTGACTGCACCGACTTATGCCCAAAACCAAGAATAACGGTCACGAATAACGGTACGCGTTGAAAACGGTAGCTACCGACCTCCGCCACTAAGAGTGTTGTGGAGCATGCTCTCTCTATCTCTCTCTCTCTCTCTCACTCGGGGTTCTGACGTCAGCGAGCTTGTCTGCAAGCTTGTCGAGCAGAGCAGCACTATACCCGCCGGCCGTCCATTGTGAACGAGCTGAACGATGCAAGCGCCCGTTGCCTTCGCCGCCGCCCAGTAGAGAAAAAGAGACCCTTTGGACCTAACCAAATTACGGATACGACTCCAACTGACCGCGCAAGAATCACAGATCGACTTCGAAGATTTTTTCTTAGTACTTTAAAACGGTGTCTTTGTCGGTGATTTTTTAATGCTTTAGCTAGAGTTGTCAGAGACCGAGCGAGGGAGTGAGAGCGAGAAGAGGGCAAGGGAAGGAATACCAAGGAGAGAAAGGATCGCCTGTGGTTTCCCACCTCGCCTTAATTTTGGAGCCGACAATAGCCGCCGCGTTGAGTTGTGCCGCTGCCATGGGGTGTACTTTGAGCGCAGAGGAGCGGGCTGCCCTCGACCGGAGCAAAGCTATCGAGAAAAACCTGAAGGAAGATGGAGTCACTGCTGCTAAAGACGTAAAGCTACTTCTGCTGGGTAAGATGCTTCAGGAGGAGGCGGGGTAGATGAATGGATGGCCTCTGATCTGTTCAAGTGTCCAAATCAAACACCCTCTCTCCGGGTCCCCGGCGCACCCGGGGCTCATTTTCTCTCCGGTGACCATTACCTTGTGTCTTTTCTCTCTCCAGGCGCCGGGGAGTCAGGGAAATCCACCATTGTAAAACAGATGAAGTAAGTGTCAGTTTAATAATTATTTGAACCATGTTTGGATGACTTATACACACACACACACACACACACACACACACACACACACACACACACACACACACACACGCACGCACGCCCACACACCCACACACGCACAGATACACAGGAAAGAGGCGTCTTTTGGTCGGCCATATTTCCATGCAGACTTTAGGCTGTACCAGTCGTAACAGCTGGTCACGGAGCTGCATTGGATTGAATGACAAGCAGGGATGGCTGTTTGTTGTTGGTGGGGAAAGATCGATTTGCTGTCCTCTGTAACGGTGCTGAAAGCCTACTGATATTGGTCGGTGGAGCTGCGGTTTGGGCCCTGATAGGCCTACTATGTGACAGTGAGCTTGTGGCGGTCTGTTCACCGAGGGGGCTGTCAAAACAGAACAGACTACACCTCTCAATTATCGTCTCTGCTGCACACTCTCTCCCTCGCCTTTTCCCATTACGTCCACCTCAATCTTGTCCTTAGTTCAGTGTAATCTGTTGACATGTGTTTAAGCTGTCATTTATCCATAGCCCATATGTGTCAATAGCCCTTAATAGGCGTTATGCTTTGCTGGCACATCAAACGCCTATAGGCTATTTTCGATTTACTTCACTTTGCAGACTATAGTGGTTTAGGCCTAGATTGATTCTCAAGTCAATGTAAGTGAATCATAAATGTCAGTACGTACAGCTACCACATGGTTTGAGTGGCTGCGTGCGTTTATTTCATTTCCCCGCTGTTTGACCCCGTCATGAGAGACTGATTGAATCGTTTCATTAGTTGCCTATAAATATTTGTGAACATTGTAAATGTCGATTTGTGATCACTTCATTTGGGCAATATCGTTTCCTGTTCAGCTGTACAACGCCCTTGCGTATTCGGTTAGATTTATAATTGGAACTGGTGCGCTTTCTAAATTGTCAATAAGATATTGCTGAGCCCAGACTTCCAATAGCCTATTGGTCAGTGAGCTGCTAATGGAGAGACCTGGGTCTTCTCATATGCATTAGAAATTAGTGCGATATTGCTTGTTCGAATTGTTGTGTTGATTGTGTTTTTTTTATGTGCCTCCTGAGAGTATCATGAGGTTTGCTCAATGGACAGCGCCCATACGGAGCCTGTTCACTCGGTCGTTCTCCTTCGGAGATGCTCGAGCTTTTCCGGTCACATATCTAGTGCGCTGCTACCTTGCGCTAGCTACAGTACGGAGGAAACCCCGGAGCGGCATTTACACCACACGAGCAAATGGGGCGTGTTCAGGAGCTCGACTAAAGTACGTTTGGATTATTATCAGGAGAAATTGAGATACGACGAGAACGCATACCATGAAGGTCTTGAAAAAAAAAAGCAAAAGTTAGTTTGGAAGAATGGAGAGGGAACTAGATAGAGAGAGAGAGAGAGAGAAGGAACGAGAGAAAGAGAGAGAGAGAGATTGAGAAAGAGCTAGTGAGCAGAGGAGGAGGAGTGAGCGATAGGCGATGTAGCAGAAGACGCTTGAGTTTATGTAATTTCGATTGGGTTGGAAAATAAACTCACAACTTAGTCTCTGCTGTCACATCATGTTCTTAATATGAAATTTCTCTTTTATGACGTTAACAGTGATACATACAGACACAGATTTTCTCACCTCGAAATCTGAACTGTTACATACAACTATTTTTGTTTAAGTATGTATGATGGCTAGATAGGAAGAGACTGTGAGTGTGTGTGTGTGGGTGTGTGGGTGTGTCTGTCTGTCTGTCTGTCTGTGTGTGTGTGTGTGTGTGTGTGTGTGTGGGCCTGTCTGTCTGTGAGTGTGTGAGTGTGTGTGAGTGTGTGTGCGTGTGTGAGAGAGATATGACATAGGAGAATAGTCCATGTGTGAAAATCATGTCTTTATCTCTCTCTCCATGTCGTCTTCTTGAGTCTGTCTGTGTGTGTGTGTGTGTG
>JAPMUY010010966.1:25000-27500 GCA_026901105.3 Galaxias olidus | reverse complement strand
TGTGTGTGTGTGTGTGTGTGTGTGTGTGTGTGTGTGTGTGTGTGTGTGTGTGTGTGTGTGTGTGTGTGGGTGGGTGGCTGTCAGTGTCATTAGCGACATACAAACCGCCATCAGATCTCACAGCCCTACAGCGGAGACATGAGCCGTATCTTAGCAACAGCGAGGGGAACCTGAGCCGACGAAATCCGCGCGAATCGTCTGATGACACGCTGACCCGCGGTAAACGTCGTTAGCATAGTGTGCTTTTGTTGTTATTGGTGTGGTTGCCGAGGTACTGTCGGTCACCCAGGGAGACCTCAGGGCAGGGGGGGGGTGGGGGGTGCGGAGGTGAAGTAGTTCCATGTGCAACATCACAAACACACCCATGAGGTGATGGTGTCTGAAAACATGATTTATGTCACGTTGTTGTCTGCAGTCCTGCATCAACAGTGCGTCACGGCTAGAGGACTGAAAAACACCTGCCGTTTTGGTGATGCGCCGTAATGTATTATGTAGATATAGATACATATATATACTGTATATCTACCACAATCTGTGTTGAAAGACAGCTGCAACAGGGATGTCTGGGATGTCTGTGTCGTTTTAGGTGTGATCCTCCAAGAGTTTCAGAATGTGTTGTTGCACTGAATATGTACCCTGTTTTATCAATCACAATAATCGCATGGATTGATTGATGGATGGATGGATGGATGAATAGTTGGACGGATGGACGGACGGACGGACGGACGGACGGACGGATGGACGGACGGACGGATGGATGGATGGATGGTCATCCAAGCGGATGGATGAATGTTGGATGGATGTTTTCGAGCTGGATGGATGGGTAGGTAGGTGGGTGAGCTACGCAGATCACTGGGAGGAGGTGTGGGAGGAGAAGAGGTTAGACACTCTGGGTTAATCCATGGAGATGACTAACCGCTGGATCTGCTCACACATGTCCTTATAGGTTACGGAGGGAGAGAGACAGAGGGAGAGAGACGGAGGGAGAGAGAGACAGTTCCAGCCCGGCAGAAGGAGGTCAGGGAGTAATGGAGTCCTGACAGGAGGGTTAGAGAGGGCTTACAACTGATTGTCTGAAATGAGAGATAAGGTGTGAGTGTGTGTGTGTGTGTGTGTGTGTGTGTGTGTGTGTCTTTTTGTGTGACTGTATGCCTGAATGCGTGTGTGTGTGTGTGTTTGTGTGTGTGTGTGTGTGTGTGTGTGTGTGTGTGCGTGTGTGTGTGTGTGTGTATGTGTGTGTGTGTGTGTGCTAGCATGTGTGTATGTGTATGTCTGTATGTGTGTGTGTGTGTGTGTGTGTGTGTGTGTGTGTGTGTGTGTGTGTGTGTGTGTGTGTGTGTGTGTGTGTGTGTGAGCGACAGGACCCTTGACAGGAGGCGCTGAAGAAACAAACTGTCAGCGAGAGAGACCCGTATCCGCGGCGACCGCTAGGCTAGGCTAGGGTGTCTCAGGCCCGGTCCCTTAACGGGATGTGACGGCCCTGTTCATGCTCCGTCAGTCAGGCTGAGCCCACAGTATGGTGGGAGTCGCCGTGGCCCCGGCAGAGGAGCCAGCTAGTCAGCGAGGGAGCCCGACAACGGTGACCCAGTGCTGGGGAGGACAGCTGTCAGGAAGGGGCCGCTCCACGCCGCCGGCTCAGCTCCGGTTCAGCTTCGGAGACGGGACGCGATGGGAAACGTGGGTCTGTTTTGGGTTGTCGCGGACGAGATGGGCTCTTCTTGGGTCGGGTAGCGTCCGTGTTAGGCTCTGTTGGGTTGTGCTGTGTGGAGGTGTGGAGGCGTGTGGTGTGTTGTGTTGTGTTGGGTTTGGTTGAGTTGTGCGGTGTTGCATTGTGTTGAGTTCTATAGCGTTGTATTGTGTCTCTTTAGGTCGGCCTTTGTTCGGTAGTGCTGTCCTCCGTGTGGTTGTGTTCTGTTGTGTTCAGTATGCCCTGTTCCTTTGTCCGGCTCCGTTCAGTGTTCTGTTCAGGTCCGGTGTGTTCTGCTCCCTGCGGGTCTAAAGGGTTCTGCTGTAATGTGTTCCGACAGCACCCAGACCGCCGGTTCCCTCTGTGGAGCTAACTAACCCTAACGAGCCTAGCATGTGACGGCGGGCCAGGGAGCGGCGTTGGCAGCCGATAGGTGCATGGCCACCCGTCCATGTTGCTGACTGGCCTAATGACCTGTCATTAGGGCGGGGGAATGAACGGGCGTGCCCACTCTAGCCACCGTAGCTCTACGCCCATGGCCGCTGCTTGGCACCACGGCCCAGCGTTCATGTGACCCCCCCCCCTCCCTCTCAACCGAGGCCCTCCATCCCTGACTCTGCTCCCGTCGGCCCCGGTTATACTCACCCGGCCCCATCCGAGGGAGACGAGTGCGGGGCTGGGTGGGGGGAGAGCTCCCAGGTGGTTTAGGCTGGCCTGCCTGGAGACAGCGGAGGGCATGGAAGGGGGGGGGGGGGGGGGGTTTGAGGATGGGAAACAAAGGGGTTGGACTTTCTCACTGGCAGAGACGGTGTG
>JAPMUY010010966.1:5000-10000 GCA_026901105.3 Galaxias olidus | reverse complement strand
ATGGGTGCCAATCTAGAAGACAGACAGACAGACAGACAGACAGACAGACAGACAGACAGACAGACAGACAGACAGACAGACAGACAGACCATGATGTGATGTTTTATTCAGACCCACCTCCTTCGTGTGTCGCCGCTCATTCATATTTCACCACTGACCCCCTTTCACACTCCCACCATTGCCGACGTCCTATTGGGGGACGAGGCGCACAGGGAAGTCACTCATTGGTCGCGGGGCCCACGGGTTAGTGTTTCATTGGCTGGCATTGGTCAGAAGACTGGAACTGGCGCCGTGTAACCCATTAGCACAAGGCGAGGGAGCGAGCGTCTTCAAAATAAGTCCCCCTGAAACAAAGGACTGAAAACCCGAGTGTGTTTCATGTGAATACAGAGATGTGGAGAGGTCTTTCTGTAGAGGGTGGTTCTGGGGGATGGGGTGTTAAAGCCTTGTTGGGGAGGGGGGGGGGGGTTCTCTGGAGGAGGTCTATCAAAGCCTTGTTGAGGGGGGGTTCTCTGGAGGATGTCTGTCAAAGCCTTGTTGAAGGGGGGCTGTTAAAGCCTTGTTGAAGGGGGGGGTGGGTTATTAAAGCCTTGTTAAGGTGGGTTTTCTCTACAAGGTGGTTCTGCAGCGCCAGGGTCCATTAGGAGAAGCTCCTCTGCAGGTCCACTAAGAGGGCCATAGCGATAAAACATTACGCTGGGTTTGGCAGAGAAGATTTGTGGCGTGCTGGAGATGGACTCTCTACGAGTATGTGTGTGTGTGTGTGTTTGTGTGTGTTTCAGTGTGTGTGTTTCAGTGTGTGTGTGTTTCAGTGTGTGTGTGTGTGTGTGTGTGTGTGTGTGTTTCAGTGTGTGTGTGTGTGTGTGTGTGTGTGTGTGTTCTGTGTGTGTGTGTGTGTGTGTGTGTGTGTGTGTGTGTGTGTGTGTGTGTGTGTGTGTGTGTGTGTGTGTGTGTGTTTCTGTGTGTGTTTTTGTGTATGTGAGTGTTTCTGTGTGTGTGTGTGTGTGTGTGTGTGTGTGTGTGTGTTTCAGTGTGTGTGTTTTCTGTGTGTGTGTGTGTGTTTCAGTGTGTATGTGTTTCAGTGTGTATGCGTGTTTCAGTGTGTGTGTGTGTGTGTGTGTGTGTGTGTGTGTGTGTGTGTGTGTGTGTGTGTGTGTGTGTGTGTTAATGCCTGAGGCGCTGTCAGGATAGTTGGTAATGAGCTTCTGTTCAGCCCAGGATTCCTGTCTTTCACTGTTACCGTCTTTAAAGGGGGCAACTGGTGTGTGAGTGTGTGAGTGTGTGTGTGTGTGTGTGTGAGAGACGGGCATGGGCGTGGCCCTGCTAGCCGCCAACGGGACCTCCGGTGGAGGGATACAGGCCCTAGTTTTTGTTGGGCCCGCCCTGTACGCAGCCTGCCCTATATTTGAAACACCGGTGGAGCAGATTATTATCATCATCTACCAGAGAGCGGAAAAACGACAGATCAATATTTCATCTGTTCAATTATTCACCAGCCAACGAGGAGAGAGAGAGAGAGCCAGAGAGAGAGAGGGAGAGGGAGAGGGGGAGAGGGAGAGAGGTGGGAGAAAGAAAGAAAGAAAGAAAGAAAGAAAGAAAGAAAGAAAGAAAGAAAGAAAGAAAGAGAAAGAAAGAGGAGGTTGATAGAGCGGGGGAGAATTGGAAGAGGAGGGGGTGTGCTCGGAGAACACTTCAAATTTGGGAGGAAAGAGAACCGCAGAGAGTGTGTAAGTGTGTGTGAACCAGGCGGAGAAATAGGAAAAGATGGAGAGAGAGAGAGAGGAAGAGAAAGAAAAGCGAGCGCCAGACCCAGCATTCCATTCCCGAGGAAGAGCCTGGTAGCTATGGCAACTGGAGCTGACTGTCACATGGTGCGGAGGAGTGAAAAGAGAGCGAGGGAGAGAGAGAGAGGGAGAGAGGGGGGGGGGGGGAGGGAGAGGGAGAGAGAGAGGGGGAGAGGGGGAGAGGCGTGCCAGGGTACGACGGAGCGACAGAAGAAAGGGGAGAATGATGATAATGAAGTGAAGAGGCTGGCGGGGAGCCACTGACAGAGGAAGAGAGGGAGGAAGAAGGAGGGGCGTGCGGATCGTCCCTGTCATTTGCTATTCACTCCGTGTGTGTGTGTGTGTGTGTGTGTGTGCGTGCGTGCGTGCGTGCGTGCGTGCGTGCGTGCGCGTGTGTGTGTTTGCAGACGAGCCCTGCGGATTGAAACAACACCACAATGAAGGATGGAGAGAAAGCAGAGAAAGAAAGGGAAAAGGAGGGAGGAGGGAGGGGGTGTCGAAAGAGGGATATGAGACCAAGCAAGGTGGGAGGGAGGGAAGGAGGGAGGGAGGGGATGAAAAGAAAAGATGAGCGGAGGGAGGTTTGTAAGAGATCACCATTGTCTTCCAAATGTCAGTCATGACTCTGCGGACGTCCCCATTGGCTACATCTCCCTGTGATGTCACCGTGCGTACCCTCTGGTATATGAAGTGATATTCACTGTGGAGCCCTGTGTGTGTCTTAGTAAAGTAAACACACACACTCTCTCTCTCTCGCTCTCTCTCTCTTTCTCCATATCTCTCTCTCTCCCTCTCTCCTGCCATTTCTCTCTCTCTCTCTCTTTCTCTCTCTCTTTCTCTCTCTTTCCCTCTGAACTCGTCAGGGCCCTCATTACTCTCATTCCTCGTTGTTCTAATTGAACTCTATCAGATCAGATTAGACTCCTAGGTCTCCCTCAGTGACGGCGTGCCTCAGTTTGTGTGTCGACGGCATTAATCATGGCAACGCGTCTCTCTCCCCCTCTCTCTCTCCCTCTCTCTCTATTCCTCTCTCTCTCTCTCTCTCTCCCGCCCCGCTCTCCTCCTCCTGCTTCAAAGTCCCCGTTCCTCTTTCATACCCCCCCCCCCCCCACACACCCCGGGTTGACTTTGAAATGTGCACGGCTTCCTGTCCCTCTGCTTTGATGGGTGGGGCGGGGGGGGGGGGGGGGCCGGTAGACGGCGCCGTCTTGACAAAACGCCCAGGCCGTCTCACTCGGCGGGCTTGTTGGCCGTGGTCGGGTCGCGTGGCGTGGGGCCCCCCTGTGGGTCACGGCGTCCCTCACCGCCTCGGCCGTGACGGGCTCAGCCAAGGCGACGTAGGAGGTGAAGGTCTTCCTCTCCGGATTATGCTCGACATGAATGGCACTGTCCACCGGAGTGTTCCTCCTGTGAGTCTGACCCAAACTTAACCACTGGACTGTTTCCATAGCGAGGGCCTGATAGGAGGAGTCACTCGCTGTCGGCTGCTGTTGGTAGGTGTGTGTGTGTGTGTGTGTGCGTGTGTGTGTGTGTGTGTGTGTGTGTGTGTATGTCCGGCTGAGATCACAAACGTTGCTGTGAAAGGTCACACTACGAGGGAGAATGCGCAACCCAACCGCTCCTTCCCAAAACCCCCTCGGCCAATCGCGGCCCAGCGTGCCAGATCGCCATGGCAATAGCGCGGAATGGGGTGTGTCTCAGCGAAGCGCTGACGCTCCTCCCACCCAGCGTTGTGGAACACAATTTTCCCTCTCCGTACACATTTTCTGCGTTCGCGACGATGAGAGCGCTCTTTTACCAGTGCTTACAAGTCGTTTCTGGACTGTAAAAAGAGACAATTTCTTCCAATCCAGTTAATTTGTCTTTAATCTTTTCAACTCTGTTTTGATATAGCAAGCGTTTTATAGTGCGTGAATTAAATAAATATTGCAATCCTTGTGGATGCCAACCTAACCTGTCAAGAATTTGCAATAAAAGTGAAATTATGATCTGGGTATCTACAGGGGAGTTGAGTGGTTTCATTTGTAATAAATTCCAGCTATAAAAAATGTCAATCGGCGAATGGCTGGGAGAGGTTAAATCTTATGAATCGCAAGAGCTCAATATGGGCGTGGCCTCGCCAGCACTCCGTTTTCAGGGCCAATGAGGACGCTTGACACTTGATGACGCCCGGTGACGACAGCACTGCAGGCTTCCGTCTGTCAACGCCGTGGTATTCCTGGAGTCCTCCCTCCCGAAACGGCTCCGGCAGGAGACAGGAGGTTTTTGGAGGGGAGTGTGTCGGGTTTAGATGTTTGATGGCACATCGTGTCAACCGTGACGCACCGGATGAAGTCTGTGTGTGTGTGTGTGTGTGTGTGTGTGTGTGTGTGTGTGTGTGTGTGTGTGTACGTACGTGTGTGGCGTCTGTCAGGCAGTTTTACTGTATATGTCTGTTCTTTTATCCACTGCAGAATATATAGCACATGGTAAGCTCCCTTGGGAATGCAATGTGTGTGTTTGCGCATTCTAGCATGTGTATGCTTGTGCGTGGTGGTGTGTGTGTGTGTGTGTGTGTGTGTGTGTGTGTGTGTTTGTGCATGCTGGTATGTTTGTGCATATGTCTGTGCGTGCTGGTGTGTTTGTGCATGTGTCTGTGCATGGTAGTGTGTGTGTGTGTGTGTGTGTGTGTGTGTGTGTGTGTGTGTGTGTGTGTGTGTGTGTGTGTGTGTGTGTGTTTGTGCATGCTGGTGTGTTAGTGCGTGTGTCTGTGCATGCTGGTGTGTTTGTGCATGTTTCTGTGCGTGGTAGTGTGTGTGTGTGTGTGTGTGTGTGTGTGTGTTTGTGCATGCTGGTGTGTTTGTGCATGTGTCTGTGTGTGCTGGTGTGCTTGTGCATGTGTCTGTGCGAGGTGGTGTGTGTGTGTGTGTGTGTGTGTGTGTTTGTGCATGCTGGTGTGTTTGCGCATGTGTCTGTGCGTGGTGGTGTGTGTGTTTGTGCATTCTGGTGTGTGTTTGTGCATGCTGGTGTGTGTGTTTGTGCATGCTGGTGTGTGTGTGTTTTCACCCATATCCGGTTTGGGAATGATTATTGATGAAGTATTGATCTGTTAGAGGATACAGCAGGTAGAGTAAGAGGGAGAGAGAGAGAGAGAGAGAGTGAGAGAGACCGAGAGAGAGAGAGAGAGAGAGAGGTGAGTCAAAGGACAGGGGCGGGGACAACACAGACACAGGGGTC
>JAPMUY010010966.1:0-2500 GCA_026901105.3 Galaxias olidus | reverse complement strand
CACTCCCGTGCAGCGGACCCCCTTTAGAAGCACGTCGACAGCTAACAGCGTCTCCGGCTGAAGCCAGGGGAGGAGGGTCGAGACCAGGCAGCGGAGGAGAGGAGAGAGGGGGACATCCCCGCGCGGTAAAAGGCTTCAGTTTGCCCCCTGAAACTCGTGGTTTCTCGTGGCGTGTTTAAACAACGAGGCGGGGGAATTGTCTGGAAACGGACCTCGGCCGTGGCTCGCACGTTTTAAAACGGAGCGGTTGAAGTCTGGAGCGACTGTTTTAGGGAATGCCGCGGATGCAGTGAGAGGTGGCGGTGGCAGCCAGGGTCCCGGACGCTCCCAGACGCCCGACGGGAGGGCTCTGCAGCCGGGGCTCAGACGAGGGAGAGGGAGGGAGTGTTCTCCTTTTCCGGCCAGCTGCCCCCTGTGGGCTGTGAGCGGTACTACACCCAGCGTTGAGGGCGCTGCCTCTGTTTGAGTTTTGGCCCGGTTCCCGTCTGTGGGGCCAACCGAGGCTAACCGCGACCCGCGTATCTCAGCCTGTCCTGGACTGGCCTGGCCCGGCCCGGCCTCTATCTCTCCTCGCCTATCTCAGATGGTTGTTAATGTGCATTATTGGGTTTCAATGAGAGCGGGGTTTGGCACCGGGCGTCCTGCCAGCCTCTTCCTGTGCCCATGCCCACTCTCCCTCTTTCTCTCTCTCTCTCTCTCTTTCTCTCTCTTTCTCTCCCTCTATATCTCTCTCTCTCTCTCTCCCTCTTTCTCTCTCTTTCTCTCCCTCTTTTTCTCTCTCTCTCTCCCTCTCTCTCTCTTTCTCTCCCTCTCTCTCCCCTTCTTTATATCGCTCTCTCTCCCTCTTTCTCTCTCTTTCTGTCCCTCTTTATATCTTTCTCTCTCCCTCTTTCTCTCTCTCTCTCTCCCTCTCTCTCCCTCTTTATATCTCTCGCTCTCCCTCTTTATCTCTCTTTATCTCTCTCTCACCATTTTTTCCTTCCTCACCCTCCAATTCCCCTATGCCCTATTAACTCTGGGCAAAGTTCCAATCCAACTCTTCCTCTCTCTCTCTCTCTCTCTCTCGCTCTCTCTCTCTCTCTCTCTCTCTCCCTCTCTCGCTCTCTCTCACCACATACATTCCTCCCTTGCTGGGAAAGCGCCACTGGGCTGAAGTACAGTGTGAGCGTCGCCGTGGTGATGGAACTCATCACCATCTAATGCCACAGCAACGCCCCCTCCAACCCCCTCCCCCGGTGCCAGCCTGCTCCCCGGGCGCCCTGTAGTCCCTGTCCCGTCCCGCCCCCCCCCCCCCCCCCAGAGAGGACGCTGGCTTCTGACATGACGTGTGTGTGTGTGTTTGTATGTGTGTGTGTGTTCGGATCGTTACTACAGCTACAGCTGCAGCCGGGTGCGTGTGAAACGTTGACACTCTCCTGTGAAATAGCGCTGCCCGCCAAGCCCCGCGGCTCTCACACACACACACACACACACACACACACACACACACACACACACACACACCACTCACACACACACACACACACACACACACACACACACACACACACACACACACACACACACACACACACTGGCTAGTGATGGGAACTCCCTGCCCGGATGGGGAGCGGGAGGTGGGGGGCGGCGGGGGGTTAATGTGTCTGTGAGCTGGGCTGAGTGGTCATCTGTCTGTCTCGCTGCCTTCCGCTCCGTCCGTCCGTCCGTCCCTCCGTCTCTTCTTCTCCGTCACCTTTCATTCCGTTTCCCAAGCCGACCGTCCCTCCTGCGTCCCTCCTGCGTCCCTCCTCCTTGTCCTACTTAGACCTTTTCCCGGGACTCTCAAATCCAAACGCGTCTCTGTCATTCCCCTCAGACCTTTTGTTTCCCTCTCCTCAGCTTGACCCAGGACAGCCTCCAGAGCCTATCTGACCTCAATGTGTGTATGTGTGTGTGTGTGTGTGTGTGTGTGTGTGTGTGTGTGTGTGTGTGTGTAGCTACTTAGACAGTCTAGACCGGATCGGCGCCGCTGACTACCAGCCCACAGAGCAGGACATTCTGAGGACCAGGGTGAAGACCACTGGCATTGTAGAAACCCACTTCACCTTCAAGAACCTGCACTTCCGGTGAGCGCGCGCGCACACACACACACGCACACGCACACAAACACACACACACACACACACGCACACACACACACACTGGCCTGTGCGTCACGACTTATACAGATAGAGGCCATGAAGCGCCTGAGCGCAAACCAATGAAGTCCATACGATTTGTTTATGAATTATTGATCATAGCCGTAAGGCAGTGCACCTGCCCCGCGCGAGGCTTCGGAGTGTTGACGCCACTTCAACCAGGTCCCCCAAAATGACGGATATTGTTATGACTCGTGCAGAAACAAGCGGTGATTAACATGGCCTGTCATCTGTCTGGCTGCCACTCATCTACTGGCACGCTGTTTTAATTTCGTTCACTTCAATTACGAGACAGAACTCTGGGGACAAAGAACATCAGAGAG
>JAPMUY010010965.1:122500-128788 GCA_026901105.3 Galaxias olidus | reverse complement strand
TGCCTACCTGAGGGAGGATCAGGACCGAGGGACAGCTCCTGAGGCAACAGCACTTCATCTCATTAGTGTTCTATTGTTTTCACCTGTGTGTCGTTTGGTTAATTGGGTTTCCTTATGCTTCGTTTGCCCTTTATATGGCCCTGTTTGTGTTACCCATCCTTTGTCTGTCATTACGTTTTGTTGTGTTCCAAGTAAAGAGCTAAACCTTGTCTCTGACTACTCCGTGTTCCGTGTGTTCTTTGAGGATTACCTACAGTACCACCTATCGGGTTCAGGTCCGCTATTGGGTCGCAACAGCCTGTGTGTGAGCCCCGCGTGATAGAACAGACAGACCCACACACACCCAGCGGGTCTGATGGAGATTCAGCATGCCTTAAGCCTTCAGGGGACGGCTATGGGCCAGCAGACCGGAGAGGTGCTGGCCATGGGTGGTCGGCTGCAGGCGATTGGGCAGACCGTGGCCCAGCTGCAGGCGTCTCAGGCCGAGCTCCGTGCTATGGTGCAAGCGCGGCACCTACACCGTCAACGTGGGCCGCCGGCTGACGCCGCCCAGGGACGTCTCTCTCCCAGCACCGGAGAGGTATGACGGTCATCCGGATGGCTGTCGAGGCTTCCTGATGCAGTGCAACAGCGTCTCCGGTGCCAGCCCATTGCTTTCAGGAGTGAGAAAACCCGGGTGGCCTACATAATGGCTCTGCTCACCGGCAGGGCTCTGACCTGGGCGACGGCGTTCTCAGAACATTCCACGCCGGCGCTCCACGACTCCCAGCAGTTCATGCAGGAGTTTCGGCGGGTGTTTGACCACCGTCGTAGCGGACATGAGGCGGCCACTGCACTCCTACGTTTTACGGCAAGGGGCTAGGACCGTGGCGGACGGGTGCAGTGGAGTTTCGGTCTTTGGCGGTGGACAGCCAGTGGACCGACGCGGCGTTAGTGCCGGCCTTCCAGATGGG
Source organism: Galaxias olidus (assembly GCA_026901105.3). NCBI lineage: Eukaryota > Metazoa > Chordata > Actinopteri > Galaxiiformes > Galaxiidae > Galaxias > Galaxias olidus. Next base: position 127,835 of record JAPMUY010010965.1, on the reverse strand, counting down.
CCTCATCGAGGAGATAAAGGACGAGCTGGCGGCTCGGGAGGACGTGGACGATCTGGAGAGTCTTATCCACCTGGCTCTCCGGATTGACAAACGGCTCCGAGAGAGGCGTGAGCAGCGCCGTGCTACCGGCTTCTCCGTTCCACCTCGGGCCGAGGAGGGCCGTTACCCGTCGCCCCGGAACAACGGGTCACCGGCGGCGTCGAACCCATGCAGCTGGGACGGACGCGCATTACGGCCCAAGAACGGGAGCGACGGGTGAGGGAGCGCCGCTGCCTGTACTGTGGCGACACCGGCCATTTCCGCAACCAGTGTGACCGGAGGCAGGGAAACGCACGCGCTCACCGGTCCTAGGGAGGGGTCCGGTGAGTACGTGCATCCTCTCTACCTTGCTTCCTTCACGTTTATCGCTGCCTGTGACTGTTGTGTGGGCAGGTCGGCGGCACACGGCCTCCGCTTTTATTGACTCAGGAGCTGCGGGCAACTTTATGGACGAGGCGTGGGCGACCAAGTGTGGGATTCCCCTGTGGCCATTGGAGCACCCATTGCCGGTGTATGCGTTGGACGGGCGTGCCTTGGGTGCCGGGACGGTTAGCCACATCACGGGTCCGATCCAGCTACGCACGGTGCTTAATCACCAGGAGACCGTCCAGCTGCATATCATTGACTCGCCCAGCCTGCCGATTATTCTCGGCTACCCCTGGCTGGCTCAACACAATCCGCACCTTTGCTGGGCCTCCCTTTTAGCGTGGGACCAGCGGTGCCAAGCTACCTGCCTTATCAGCGCCGGGACCAGCCGGAACGTGGGACCAGCGGTGCCACGATTTAGCTAGCAAGACCTAGCCGACTTCCCCCGCACCGGGAATTCGACTGCGCCATCGACCGCCGGGGACCACGCCACCTAGAGGGCGCCTGTTCGCCCTTTCAGCTCCGGAACATCGGGCCATGGACAAATATATAGAGGAGGCACTGGCGGCTGGGTTCATCCGTCCTTCCACGTCTCCAGCTGGGGCGGGGTTCTTTTTTTGTGGACAAGAAGAACGGGGACCTCCGCCCGTGCATCGACTACCGGGGGGTGAACAAAATCACGGTCAAGAACCGTGTACCCTCCTCCCCTCATGACCGGCGCTTTTGAGCGTCTCCAGGCGCATCGGTGTTCACCAAGTTGGATTTACGCAACGCCTACAACCTGGTGCGCATCCGCGCGGGCGACGAGTGGAAGACTGCTTTTAACACCCCCAACGGACATTATGAGTACCTGGTGATGCCGTTTGGCCTCACCAATGCCCCGGCGGTGTTCCAGGCGCTCATAAATCATGTGTTGAGGGACTTTCTGACCCATTTCGTGTATGTCTATCTGGACGACATCCTCATCTTCTCCGATTCTGAGGAGGAGCACGCTCACGTCCGTGTCGTCCTCCAGCGCTTGCTCCAGCATCAGCTGTATGTGAAACCGGAGAAGTGCGCGTTCCATGTTCGACGGGTGGCGTTTCTGGGCTTCGTCGCTCCCAGGGCCGACTCGAGATGGACCCCTCCAAGGTGTGCGCGGTCCGGGAGTGGCCTGGCTCCTGCGTCCGTTAAGGACGTGCAGCGCTTCCTCGGGTACGCCAATTTCTACCGGCGGTTTATCCGGGACTTCGGGACCCTGGCCTTACCCCTCACGGACCTCACCAGGAAGACGGAGGGCGCTTGTGTTTACCGCAGCCGCCAGGGGGGCTTTCGACGTCCTCAAGCGTCGTTTTCACCTCGGCCCCGATCCTGCAGCTGTCCGATCCGGCCCATCCGTTCGAGGTGGAGGTCGACGCTTCCGAGCTGGGGGCAGGGGCGGTCCTGTCTCAGCGTGGTCGTCCCGATGGGAAGCTTCGCCCCTGCGCCCTTCTCCCGTCGTTTCTCCCCGGCCGAGTGCAACTACGGCATCGGGGACCGAGAATTGCTCGCGGTCAAGCTGGCCTTGGAGGAATGGCGGCACTGGCTGGAGGGAGCGGCACACCCGGTGGTGGTCTGGACCGACCACAAGAACCTGGAGTTCGTCCGGACGGCGAAGCGGCTCAATTCCCGGCAGGCAAGGTGGGCTCTGTTTTGAGCGCTTTGACCTGATCATCACCTACCGTCCGGGGTCGAAGAACGGCAAACCGGACGCTCTGTCGCGGCTGCCGGGTCCCCCGGCGGTTGCCCCCGGGGATGATACCATCGTTCCGGCCTCCAGGATCGTGGCTCCGGTCCAGTGGGACGTCGTGGAAGAGGTCCGTAGGGCAGGCTCCGGCGCCCACGTTCCTCCGGGGGGGCCCCCTCAGCGCCTTTACGTGGTTCCTGGCCTGCGCTCGAAGGTCCTCACGTGGGCGCATGCTTCCCCGATGTTCTGTCATCCTGGACGGAGGAGGACCTTGGAGTTGCTCCAGCGACGGTTCTGGTGGCCCAGCATGAGGAAGGACGGGGAGGACTACGTGGCTGCATGCACCACCTGCGCCCGGAACAAGACCCAGTCTACCCGTCCGGCGGGTCTGCTACGTCCCCTACCGGTTCCCAGGCGTCCTTGGTCGCACATCTCCTTGGACTTCGTAACCGGGTTGCCGCCGTCCCAAGGAAACACCGCCATACTGGTGGTGGTGGACCGGTTCTCTAAGACGGCACGCTTTATTCCCCTACCCAAGCTGCCGTCGGCCCCTGAGACGGCCCGGCTGGTCCTCCACCACGTGTTCCGGTTCCACGGCCTCCCCACGGACGTTGTCAGCGATCGGGGTCCCCAGTTTACCTCCAGATTCTGGAGGGCTTTCTGTCGTCTGCTGGGGGCCACGGTGAGCCTGTCCTCTGGGTTCCACCCGCAGTCCAACGGGCAGACGGAGCGGGTGAACCAGGAGATGGAAACCAGCCTCCGCTGTCTGGTGTCCAGAAGTCCGTCTTCCTGGAGCCAGCAATTGATCTGGGCCGAGTTCGCTCACAACACCTTGCAGCACTCGGCCCTAGGTATGTCACCATTCGAATGCCTGTATGGATATGCGGTCCCGTTGTTTCCCGAGCAGGAGGAGGAAGTAGGGGTCCCGTCAGCTGAGGCATTCGTGAGCCGTTGCCGCCGGACGTGGCGGAGGGCCCGGACGGCTTTGGTACATGCACGCGGGGCTATGGAGAGGCAGGCCAACCGCCGGCGCCGTCCCGGACCGACGTACCGGGTGGGTCAACGGGTCTGGTTGTCCACGAAGGATCTCCCGCTCCGGGGAGGGACTCCCAAGCTCCACCAGAGGTACGTCGGGCCCTTCAAAATCATCCGGAGGATCAACCCGGTGGCGGTCCGGCTCCAGCTCCCCAGGTCCCTGCCCGTGCACCCTGTGTTCCACATCTCTCGTCTCAAGCCACTGCTCGTCAGTACCCTGGTTCCGTCCGAGGCCCCTGCTCCAGCTCCCCGGTTCATCGATGGAGGATTGGCGTACACCGTGAGGCGGATCCTGGACACTCGCCTGGTCCGAGGACGTCGGCAGTACCTGGTGGACTGGGAGGGCTACGGGCCGGAGGAACGGTCCTGGGAGCCTGCGGCCCAGATCCTGGACAAGAGTCTCATCTCTTCTTTTCTTTCCTCCAGGGCGCCTGCTGCTCGCGCCCGGTGTCGCGCTTCGGGGAGGGGGTCCTGTCAGGGTCAGGATCCTCCTTTGCCTACCTGAGGGAGGATCAGGACCGAGGACAGCTCCTGAGGCAACAGCACTTCATCTCATTAGTGTTCTATTGTTTTCACCTGTGTGTCGTTTGGTTAATTGGTTTCCTTATGCTTCGTTTGCCCTTTATATAGCCCTGTTTGTGTTACCCATCCTTTGTCTGTCATTACGTTTTGTTGTGTTCCAAGTAAAGAGCTAAACCTTGTCTCTGACTACTCCGTGTTCCGTGTGTTCTTTGAGGATTACCTACAGTACCACCTATCGGGTTCAGGTCCGCTATTGGGTCGCAACAGCCTGTGTGTGAGCCCCCGGCGTGATAAATACTCCTGTCCCATTGTGTTTCCCTAAGCTCGCCGGAAGCTGCTTTTTACCTCCTCCTTTCCCCCCTCTCTCTCTCTCCCTCTCTCTCTCTCCCTCTCTCTCTCCCTCTCCCCCTCTCTCTCCTCTCTTTCTCTTTCCCTCTCTTTCTCTCTCTTTCTTCTCTCTCTCCCCCTCTCTCTTTCTCTCTATCTCTGTCTCTCTCTCTATTTCTCTCTGTCTCTCTTTCTTCTCTCTCTCTCTCTTTCTCTCTTTCCCTTCGACTCCCGCAGGCGCTCCTCAGTGACTTACAGTACGCTAAATGTCGGGACACTTTAAATAACTCCAAATAGGATTCATAACTCATCTGATGAAGCTCTGGCTGCTGCGGCAAAGGAGAAGGTTAAATTTTACTGTTACCGTGCCGAGACAAGTGAAAACCACAACTCTTTAAGTCGCTCGCAGAGTGTGTGAGAGAGCAAAAAGAGAGAGAGAGAGAGAGAGAGAGAGAGAGAGAGAGAGAGAGAGAGAGAGAGAGAGAGAGAGAGAGAGAGAGAGAGAGAGAGAGAGAGAGAGAGAGAGAGAGAGAGAGAGAGAGAGAGAGAGAGAGAGAGAGAGAGAGAGAGAGAGAGAGAGAGAGAGAGAGAGAGAGAGAGAGAGAGAGAGAGAGAGAGAGAGAGAGAGAGAGAGAGAGAGAGAGAGAGATCGCCACCTTTTGAGAAGCAAAGAGGGAGGAGAACACAGCCGTCTGTTTAAGCCTCCATAAGCAGCCAAGCTAATAAAAAGAAGAGGCAAGGTCGGGGAGAAATTGATTGGTGGGGGAACTCTTCACCGAGGCCACATGGCCATGAAGAAGACCATGGTGATAATGTCGTTTTCTTGTTCTTTGCTACGGTTTTTGTGTGTGCACGAAAGGCGGCGTGAGGAGAAAGATGGGGGTGAAAGCAGCAGAGTGCAACCTGACCTAATGTCCCACGTTCTGCTCATTTCTCCATTTTGGTGAATTTCCATAATAGTGTCGAGGGGATTCCCGGGCGGAATGTAACGCAGAGTCAGTAGGAGCTGGTCTGCTTTTGCAGTTGGACAACAAATTGAGATAGAACACCCAGCAGGGTACTAAATTAGATGACAAGGGTATAACTGTGTGTGTGTGTGTGTGTGTGTGTGTGTGTGTGTGTGTGTGTGTGTGTGTGTGTGTGTGTGTGTGTGTGTGTGTGTGTGTGTGTGTGTGTGTGTGTGTGTGTGTGTGTGTGTGTGTGTGTGTGTGTGCCTGTGTGTGTGTGTCTGTGTAAGAGAGAAAAACATCAGAGCACAACAAGACTCCTCAAAGAATACCAAAATGTTGTTAAAAAAGAAACCAACGATAGTCTTAACATTTCCATTGCTTGGTTTTGACT
>JAPMUY010010965.1:100000-117500 GCA_026901105.3 Galaxias olidus | reverse complement strand
GGCAAACTTTGCTAATTTGATTGACAGGTGGATGCTGTTTCGGAATGTGTGCATATCCGAGGAGAGTTCCCAGATGGGAGGCGCGGCGTGAGGCGATGTGGAGATGTGATTTAGCTGACAACTTAGCCGACCTGCACTGTCTGCCAGAGAGAACAGGCGGCGCAGGAGCTCTCCCCGGCCGGTCTCCTCTGAGCCGAGTGTGTGTGTGGAAAAAGAATCCCGGCTCATCTGGAATGAGCTCGAGCTTTCGCTCGTCGTGACGCACTTTACACGGCAGTTATGTCGAGCAAGAGCGGCTCGTTTTTGCATATAGCAGCTGTCGCGTTGCGCGCCATAGCTTCATCTAAACAGAATACTACTCGTGATGGATGATCATTTCCCCCTTGGTACAATATTTCATGTCACTTATTGCCACTCAGAGCGCGGAGAGAGGCCGTTTGAAAACGTTTCTAATCTAATGCGGTGAAACCCATACCCAATAAAGAACAACTGTTCAAATTGTGTTTTTTTAGAGGGGGGAAAAAATACCGAACACTAAAGCTTTGGTGTTGTGACAGTCTGGCTGTTTTTCATTTGTTTATATTTAATTCCTTTTCTCTGCCCAAGGCCGCTTTGTTTAAACAAGCTTAGATAGTTAGCTTTAGCCTTAGAAACTACGGTATACCAAAATAAAACTCATGTTGCATTCCGTACACACTTTAGATTCCATTAGTTGGTATGAATCGCCATTAAAATCACTCGACTGTAACCCCCCGTCTTCTGGCTCTGACGATTCCTGCTTTTCTCCCACTGCATAAACATGTCCGTCCTTCGCTGTCAGTGACTTAGCACCTGGCTTTGAATGAGAATATGTCTCTGAGTCATTGGTATGTATGAAGAAGAGAAGGGGATAAAGAAGGTATGCAGCTAAGCGGTGGGTGTACCCCGTTATTTCTTTAAACATCACACAGCACATGTCAAGTCATCGAGTCACGCACACCCGTGTTTGAGGAGACACAGAAAGTCATTATGAAACACACACACGCACACTCTCTCTCTCTCTCACACACACACACACACACACATACGCACACGTGTATGAGGAGACACATAATATCATTATGAAACACACACTCACTCGTACACTCACACACGTACTCACACACGTACTCACACACACACACACACACACACACACACACACACACACACCACACGTACTCATGCACTTATCTTATTTATCTGACTTGTTTTTATCTTCTCATGTTGAAAGCACTTTGTTCGTAAGTCGCTCTGGATAAAAGCGTCTACTAAATGATTGTGATGTAATGTAAATTAAAAGCACACTCTTTTGTATGAACCTACACAACAGCTACACACACTCACACAACACACACCTTTGCATTACTGTAACCTACACAGCAGCTTAGCAGAGTGCCATAGGAAGCCACCTTTTTGTTGCCGACCTTACGGACATCTAGCTATCTTGCTAGGATAGTGTTGAGTGGCTAACCGTAGACAGCAGCCTGTCCTTATAAATCACCGGACCCCAGAGGCCTTCTCTCTCTCTCTCTCTCTCTCTCTCTCTCTCTCTCTCTCTCTCTCTCTCTCTCTCTCTCTCTCTCTCTCTCTCTCTCTCTCTTACTGTACCGCGTGCATGTCACTCTCCTCAGGACAGGTGAGAGAGAGAGAGAGAGAGAGAGAAAGAGGTGGAGGGTCTCTGGCATCTCATTCAGCCACATTCCTCAGGACAGGTGGGGCAGCCAGGAACTGCAGAGAGCAATGTAAACCTAATCCACTTCCCTCCTATAGGCAGGCTGTGTGCTGCCTTTGTAAAAAATATAGCAAATTGATATATAGATGATTTAATGTGGGTCTATGTTTGTACTGGATTAGTGCGCATTTTTTTGGGTGGAATAGTTTGTTCGTTTCCAAAAGAAAAGCCTTTAGATTTTTCCAAAATGTAATATTAAATCTGAATTGTATGTACTGCTGTATCCATGACGATATCATTACAGCATATCTGTTTTGCTGGTACACAACGTCGCCGTCTACGTGCCGTTTATTGACAGCATATAACAGCTAAACCGGAACACCATAAAATGCCGTTGATGAAGTCGCTCTGATGCGGCTCACTGCCTTTATCTTGGATTCGAGCTCTCCGAGTTTTCTCCGAGAGTCAATTGACCCTCACTATCTGGAAGAAAGCAGTGGGTGAGTGGGTAGAAGACGAAAAAAGTATAAATGAACAGAGGATGAAATGAAAGTGGGTTTTGAAGTGTGTGGGGGGTTGCTTTCATTTGTGAATAAGAATTTATTGCTTTCTACTCAATGAAAACTTCCGCAATAAGATGTTTTGCACAGCAATTGCGTGGCAATTGGAAGTTATAAATATGAACATTGTGATGATTTAAAAGGGACAATTCACGTAATATTTAATCTTTTAGACGACAAAGCAACACCGCCACACCGTCACGTGAAAATGAAAACGTTAAATTATTTTTCAATTCCACATTGTAACACTATGTTTCACATTGCAACGTTATGTTTCACATTGTATTCCTGGATGTTTGATGACAATCCTTTTGAAATCCTCTGTGCCATGAATAGCGTTTGACGAAACTAATCTAAAAAGTTGATTGCTTTCAGCCCTTTTTTTTTTTACCTTAGCTCCCTCAGCCGCCATTACAGAGCCAACTGACTCAGAGGGAGGCAATAAAAAAGAAATGATTGGATAAAAGGGTGACCAAAAAAGGTAAGAATCTACAAAACAGCTCTGAATTCATTAACTGTACCATGTGAAAAACCAATAAATGCACTAACTATTTACAACTGGTTGTAAACATATTCCATAGCGACTGTTATCCCGGAGAGCAGCCATTTTGATAGGAGTGCATTTGGAGTGACACTGGAGCAATAGAGCCGAGAGGGCAATTTTCTGAACGGTACTTAAAACGCTTATTGGAAAGTGTTCTGAGAAAGAGGGAGGGAATCCTGGCTCGTTTGTGTGTGGTTGTGTGTGTGTGTGTGTGTGTGTGTGTGTGTGTGTGTGTGTGTGTGTGTGTGTGTGTGTGTGTGTGTGTGTGTGTGTGTGTGTGTGTGTGTGTGTGTGTGTGTGTGTGTGTGTGTGTGCACTTGTATATTAAGTGGTTTGTGCAACCAGTGTTTCCTGTTATGGTATAGACTGTTCTCCTGAGTGCCGCAGGTAAAGGTGGAACTAAAAGAGATAAATAATCCCACCTGATAGCAGAGGCATAGGGGGAATGAATTAGAGGTCGCACCGTGGGCATATATATCTTATTAGACAGCTTCTTATTATACAGTCCCCGCTCCTAAATGGACTGCGTTTATAAATCGTCCGACTTGTGCCATCGATCATTTGTATGTGTTGAGCTGGGGAAGAGATGATTCGCATATCACAACATGTTGGGGAAGAAGCTATGCGGCTAGGATGGAATTCAATTCAACTTTATTATGCTTTCTTTCAGTTCCACAACAATTATTTTATACTATGACATGAATGGCAATGATTTCTCTATTGGAAGTCTCCTCTTGAAACAATTAATAAAAAAAATTTAAATGTGTTTTTTTAATTAAAGAGAGATTACTGCCTAAGGAGAGACATATGAAAGGAAAAAGAATCTGCTCTTTCTAAAGTTTTAGGTTGACGTTATCAGAAGTTCCTTTATCTTTTCCCTGTTTAGCAATTTCACTTTCTCTTATTAATTTATTTCTTATTTCTTTTAATGATCATCTGTTCTCTTCCTTGTATGTTTCTGCTTGCCTTGTGTGAAGCACATTGATTTGCCTCTGTGTATGAAATGTGCTATACAAACAAAACTGATATGATTTGATTTGTTTTTAAAACAGAGTCGAATTCATACTGAAGGTTGACGACCCGTTCACAGCAAATTCTCCCAGACAGGTCCTTCCTCCTTCTTACCGCCCTCGTTCTTCCATCTCTCCTTCTTCCCTCTCTTTTGAACCTCAAAACTGCACACCCATGGGATGGGGGTGGGTGGGGTCAGCCAATGCAGGACATATGTGTGAATGTTTTTTTTCGGACAGTTGTTTCACTGTAACAACAAAGTTGACAATGTTACATTACTGAAAACAAAGGCCTCGCACTCTATTCTGAGGCGAAATAATGTTTGAGTTTGTCCTCAGAGCACACACACCATCAGCCCTTCAACGATTGACTTCCTGACCCCTGAGTGTGTGAACCCACTCGTTCTATAAAGGCACATACTTTCATTCAATATAAAACTCACAGCACAAAAGAGTCGTCTTCTCTATTCACTCTCAAGAAATAAAAAAAACATGTTTTACCCAATGCTTTACTCTCCTCATGCTTCCAACCGTGTGTGTGTGTGTGTGTGTGTGTGTGTGTGTGTCTGTGTTTAGTGAAGCCCTGAGCGGCAGTACTAGCCGGCTGGCGTGTGACGACCTCCACCCTCTCTCTCCCTCCTCCCCTCTCTCTCTCTCGCTCTCTCTCTTTCTCTCTCTCTCTCTCCGCAGTAGAAAAGCCACTAGGACTTTGATACTACACCTGTAATCACTGGACCCTGTCGATCCACAGTGGCAGCCCAACCTCCGAGCGGTCCTTTAGACTCAAGAACGGGAAAACACACAAAGCACTCCGTATTTCCCTCTCTCTCTCTCCATCTCTCTTTCTATCCCTCCCTCTCTCCCCTATATCTCCCTCTCTCGCTCCCTCTATCTCCCTTCTTCCCTCTCTCTCTTCCTATCCCTCCCTCTCTCTCTTCCTAGCCCTCCCTCTCTCTCTTCCTATACCTCGCTCTCTCTCTTTCCCTCCTTCGATCTCTCTTCCCCTCCCTCTCTCCTCCTCTGCACATCATGTCAGCGGTGTTAAGACATAAGCTAGACCCTGAGGCTATGAAGAAAGGTCCTGCTGATGGGAGGAAAGGAAGGTCTGGTAGAGAGGGGAACGGAGGCGGGGGGGGGGGGGGTGAAGGAGAAAGAGATATGGGATGAAATGTAAGCATGAGATAACTAGCAATAAAAAGAAAGAGAGAACACAGATGTTCGGAGAATGGCAGGGCAAAAGGGGAGTAAGAGCGAGAGAGAGGGGGAGAGAGAGAAAGGGAGTGGGGGACTGTTTTTCTGTTCATGGTGTGGATTGTGTATAACTTATAAGCTAACGTTAAGAACAATGCTTGTTGCACACGCTCGGAGAAGTTCATCACAACAGCATGACTCATCCCACTGTTACAACATTAAGGGATGATTGGGTTGTTATACCTGTGAAGAAGTCCTTCACTTCTATCAGTGTTAAAGCTTCCAAACTCCCTTTAAATGAACATTGAGGAACGCGGTGGCGTTAGCAGTAGTGCATTGGCTTCAAAACAATAGTTTTGCATCTTCGTAATAGAGTAAGATGTGTTTTTTTAAAGTTAAACCATTCCTTTCAAAGCCTTTTTTGTTGTTCTACACAGATGTATTCCTATATGTCCATATTTGTTGCTGATTTATTCCCCAGACATATTTCACAGATTCGCTTCTTATTCGTCCCCCCTATCTTTGCCTTGACTTTGGACGGGAGCGGAGGGTTGTTAACAAAACAAAGCAATTTCCCGGCGCGCTGGCGGAGAGAGAGCAATCTATCACGGACCCCGGAGACTCCAGCAAACGCCCGGGCTTCTTGTTTTGTTGCAGAAGGACGCTTGCCTCCGTCAAGAAAAGGAAATTGAGGCCAGATTAAAACACTGGCATTGCACATGGCCTGACTGTCTGCAATAGAGAAGTTGGCATGGGTCAGTTTTATTTTTTATTTATAAATTTTTTTTGTGTTGTTTTCACCAATAGAAAAGAAGACATGGGAAACAAACGAGTTTACAGTGTAGACTGTGGTCTAATGGTCTATCTCTCTTTTTCTCTCTCTCACTCTTTCTCTCTGCGTCTCTTTCTCTCCATCCCTATCCCTCCTTTTCATTCCCTTTCAATCTAGTTTTTTGCTTTTATCCCTCTCTCTCTCAACTCTCTGTCTGTACGGCACATACATTTAAACGCACGCACGCACACACACACACACACACACATAACCTCCCGCGCTCCTGCACTCAAAAAACATTCGGAGCCATTGAGACAATGAGGGCAGAGCGAGGGATGAAAGGAGGAGAGGAAAGGCAGAGGAGAGTAGGAGAGGGGGATACGGGACCATCAGCCGGGTGTGACAGTGGTGCTCCTTTTCCTGTTTTTGCTGCTCACATTGGATCCTGCTCTGGCTCTGTGTGTGTGTGTGTGTGTGTGTGTGTGTGGGGGGGGGGGGGGGGTTGGTGGGGGAGGCTGGGAGAGAGCCGGGGCCAGGGGGAGAGGTGTGCGGGTGGTGGTGGTAGTGGGCTGGGCTGAATACCGATGGGGTCCACAAAGCCAAACCCCTCCCAGCTCCTAAGGCCGTGCCTCCGCTGGATCTGTGGTCGAACGACATGACCATAACACGCCTCATTCTTTTTATCAAGGCCACGCAGGCCAGGCATGGGCTGGTCAGACGCATGCTTTAAAAACACGTCTTCCACGCGCTATTTAAAACAAACCCATGAAGACTTTCACATCATGTGGCCTTCAGAGTTGCTTTGGCAGCGGCTGTGGTGGAGCAGTGTCACTCTTCACCCCGGAGATATTTTCCTGAAATCGACATGTTTTCATTGGCAGTAGTTTGGTCTGGTCTGGCCCTGCGGTAAAAAAAATCACTTACCGGAGGGGCAACAGTTAACCATCAACCATTAAGTATTTAGTAGCAATTAAACACAAGCGCATTAGTGTTGCCAGTTAAGATGCACGCCATGTCATGTTGTCCTAATGGAGACTCAACATGGCAGAATGTGTCATGTATTGGAAATGTACGCTTTCTATGTCTGCGTTTTCACTGCTAATGTCAATGTATTAAAATGGCTGTTATATTTTCAGGCTTTAATATGGTGTAATATTACAGTATTTAACAGCAGATATATATACATGACATTACGTTACTGATACAAGCAATCAGTTCCTGCTGTTAGGGTTTTTTACATTGCGTGTGTTGTTTTGTTTTGTTCCTGTCTTGAGGTGCTTGGGTGTTAAAAATGCAGGGCGGAAAACTCATTAGATGAGTAAATGAAAGTGCATAACAGTTATCGTTCGCTGTGTCGTCCCCCCCCCCCCCCCCCGGCCTTGAATCCTTGAATATTTATATCTCCAAATAATTACTAGCCCTCTGGCTTAACAAATGTGAGAGGGAAATGTGATGCCCAAATTCACAGATGCACCATGATGGAGTTGGCTGGCTGAAACAAAAACAACAACAATACATCTTGTGGATTTTTGGGGTAATATTTCCTCGTGACATCTGTTGTGTTTTTATCTTTTTGATACGACTGCTTGTTATCAACTTTGAACTCTGGCTTGTTGTTAAAGGGCATAATTTAATGTTTTCTTTCAGTTCTTTTGCCTCAATACAAGACTTTCTTAAACCTGTTTTTTTTACGTGCTTGCTGGCATTTTCCAACAGGATCCAGGAGGCTCATCTAACAGTGAGAATCCCAGAGTACAGTGCTCAAAGCCTGCAGCTGTTACACGTTAGATAATAGAGGACCCTAAAAACACAAAAGCAAACAAACATTACAGCATCAGAGAACAACGTTAGAATAAAAAGCTGGAACTCAAACTCTGTTCAAATGCTGCTTGTGTTTCCACAGACTGTTTGTTTTGAACTAGCCTAGTGTGCCTTTAAGGCCCCTATTCCGTGAACGTTACACTCTCCTGCAGACTTAATTGCAGTGGGCGAAGGAGTAGGAGGCGAAGACATTAAAAAATACTCCCACTGTAATTATATATGAATTTAATTAAAAACAATTTTCCTCCATTGCTCAGCCATGGAAATCGTTATCTCTAAATAATAATAAAAAAAGTTAATGTCTCTTTTTTTTCCCCTCAGTGCAGGCGTGCTGACTCTACAGCAGAGAGTAGGGATAATGATGCAGACGGACCAATGGCGGTTCCGTTCTAATTGCCCATGCCGGAGCCCCTCCCACCTCTGTGATGCGGCTACATTCTGCATAATTAATTGGGGAGTTTTAGTGGTAATAGAATGGCCTGAGGCCCCTTTCAGCAGCCCTGACACACACCATTAAAATGCAAATCAAGCGCCACAGTGATATAAAAACGGAGATCTATGTCGGTGCAGAGACTGTGAGGAGGATGGCCACAGTAAATCACGCCGGCCGTGGCCTCCAGCGCCCGGGCCATAGCTCCTGTTAATGTTGCAGCCCGGGTCCCTGGCTCTCTCTTCTTCATGCCCCCCCCCCCCCCCCCCCCCCCCAACGCGACTCACAGGGACTGGGAATGGCCATGTCGGAGAAACGCATGCGGCATCTTTTTTTTCCGTACCGCAGAGCTTATGTGCAACCAAGAACTGACTCTGTACAATTCAGATTCCGAACAGATTCAGAACACAATGCTAGAGTAAAACGCAACCAATTTGAACTGTGCTGCTTCAAACTGTAGATGCTGTTTTTTCATGTCGATCAGCCAAATTTCCATACTAAGAAATTCTACTAAGGCCACACCCATATTATATAAAATAATATTTTCTGATGTTCTCTTAATGAATCTGCAGAGAATTTATTAAAATGACAAGGCAATCAATCGGATGAAGAGACAGATTGTAACGCAAGTGCTCTAGAGAGCACGAGAGAGAGAGAGAGTGAGAGAAGGGAGAGCTCTCAAAGCCACAACCAGTAGAGGAGAGAATGTAGATTGAAGTGACAGGCGTTTCCCACAGAGAGATATTAAGCTAATATGTGAGCAGTCCTCATAGACTCTGCATAGTACTAGCTAATGTGTGAGCAGTCCTCATAGACACTGCATAGCTACAGTACTAGCTAGTGTGTGTGGTCCTCACAGACACTGCATAGCTACGGTACTAGCTAATGTGTAAGCACTCCTCATAGACACTGCATAGCTACAGTACTAGCTAATGTGTAAGCAGGTAAGCAGTCCTCATAGACACTGCATAGCTACAGTACTAGCTAAGGTGTAAGCAGTCCTCATACACACTGCATAGCTACAGTACTAGCTAATGTGTAAGCAGTAAGCAGTCCTCATAGACACTGCATAGCTACAGTACTAGCTAAGGTGTAAGCAGTAAGCAGTCCTCATAGACACTGCATAGCTACAGTACTAGCTAATGTGTAAGCAGTAAGCAGTCCTCATAGACACTGCATAGCTACAGTACTAGCTAAGGTGTAAGCAGTCCTCCTACACACTGCATAGCTACAGTACTAGCTAATGTGTAAGCAGTAAGCAGTCCTCATAGACACTGCATAGCTACAGTACTAGCGCTCTCCAGTTCATTTCAGTACAGCAGACAATAAATTCCAGTCACTTCCAAGATGGCGTTATGTTGTATTGAAAGGTGTTTTATAGTATGAAAGACTGGCACTCTCCTGTTTAATGCCATTGGCTGAAATCTTGCCCATGCACGTTTGCAAGCAGTTACATTCTTTATTCTTACTTTTTTGAAGTTGTTTGTCATTCCAGTGGCTGACATCTTGCATGTGTATGTAAGTAAGTAAGTAAGTAAGTAAGGAAGGAAGTAACTAAGTAAAGTTTATTTGTATTGCGCTTTTCACAGACATAAGTCACAAAGTGCTTTACAAGAGCAAAACTAAAAACACAAAATACACAATAAAAAAATACACAATAAATACATAAATCGCAGACCTGGCACATACAAATTACCCAAATTCCTTTCTAAACACATATGTATTTAGATCCCTTTTAAAAAAAATCCACAGAATCAACAGACCTTAAAGGTGTGGGCAGAGCATGTGCACGAATTAGATTATAAAGCAGATATGGTATAAAGTTTGCAAGCACTTCGATAATTTGTTTCTTCTTTTTGTTGCGGTTGTTGACCTTCACATGAATTCCATGTTTGCTCTTCATAGAGTGAATGACCACCAAATAGCTTTTAAATAGAGGTGATTAGATTAGGAGCTGGGGGGGCAAGAGTGATCAACGCAAACGACTGTATGGATTAACACTTCTGGCCAAAGGGACACCGTTTAATGGACATTTCTGGTCAAATAGCTTTTGCATCTGCAAACAAGTAATCAAGTTGTTTTCTCTACTCTGCCTATATGAGTACATGGAAATTATATCACAATTAGGACAAAATGATATTAGATGAGACTGATGGTCCATGCATAGTTTATGCCAACAATGCAAAAATGAACAGTGACTAATGAACGAGCAATCAGTCAGCCTAACGACAACTGTCTCCCTCCGTAATGTAAAAGCACAAGGCACAACATCAGCGCATGGCGTCATGCTCTGTCACTGTGCCCGACCCCCAGGGAAAAGTGTCTGTGAGGCCCCACCAGCAGACACATGTCACAACACAGGGAACGTCTTTAACACTGCCGTCCTATCGGCCCCGGCGTCCATACATACTTGTGTTCTCTCTCATAATTAATGGATCAGGCTTACATGTTTGAGCAGAGAACAGATGGCCATGCTCTAAAAGCGCACCCCCCCAACACACACACTTTTATAATGTATCTCATCTGCATAGCCCACACCGCCGGTACTGCACAGGATCCACCCGGGATTGAAAGTAAAAAGGGGGCCATGAAAAAATATATAAATGCCCCCCCCCCCCCCCCCGCGTCTGGCTTCAAGGGATTCAGAACGTAACGTCACAGCTAATACCATCAGAGGAAACAGGGGCGCCAAACCCTAGAGCTCCTGGGATCATGCAGATCAGACGTGGCACGAGGGTGTGGATTGGCTGGGATTGCTCAGTTCTGCCCCTCCGTCAATGGCTACTGGGTGGCATACCACTCTTTTAGCATGTGGGGGGGTGGGGGCGGTTAGAATGGAATGTTTCCCGTAGAAGTGGACAGAGCAGAGCAGAGTGAGGACACGGTCGAAACCGTGAGTGACCGACCAACCCGTTGTCATGAGAAACGGCATGGATTCTAATTCCGCTGGCTTTGTTTGCTATGGCAGGGAAATACAATTAAGCAAAGCTGATTTTTCAGTTGGACCCTCTTTTCTAGTTATTCTATATCTACAGGGTTTCCCCTCACTTGAACTCAATGACAAACCACTCTGTGAGATAAAAAAAAAATGAATTGCTCATTCAGAAAAAAAAATTAAATGGACCTACGGATAAATTAAACACTCCTTATACGCTTTCAGAATATAAATCAATTTCACTTACACCTCCTTTTTTTCCAGTTTCTTTTTTTCTAGATCTTCAGGCGATTTAATAGACTACAGAATTGGGTCATATTCCAATGTAAAATATATTCACTCAAGTCGTGTGGGATCCTTTCGTCTGGCCCGATGGGCCTGACAGTAGAATCTATTGGTACACAATGGAAAGACCAAAGCAATCACTCAGTGTTTCCTAATGACTATTTTACCTGATTCCTGTGTACACTATAGCTGGATGGCTGGCTTGATATTGCAATGCTGTGAAAAAATTATTGACTATTTTTTAGACAAGCAAGAAAAAAAGTTATCAATCATTTTAATCAATCACTCTATTTATTATTAGACACCATTTCAAACACTGGGTCCACCTCAGACACTGGGTCCATCTCAAACACCATCTCAGACACTGGGTCCATCTCAAACACAATCTCAGACACTGGGTCCATCTCAAACACCATCTCATACACTGGGTCCATATCAGACACTGGGTCCATCTCAAACACAATCTCAGACACTGGGTCCATCTCAAACACCATCTCATACACTGGGTCCATATCAGACACTGGGTCCATCTCAAACACAATCTCAGACACTGGGTCCATCTCAAACACCATCTCATACACTGGGTCCATATCAGACACTGGGTCCATCTGGGTGAGTAACACCATGCCGTTGTCACATGTCAGCACGTGCCTGTGCTGAAGGAAGATGGGCCAGGAATCAGCACTGGCAACACAATGCTTTTAAAAAGTGATTGCAAATGGCAGTAATATCACTCTACTTGTATTTTATATTTATTTTTGATATACTGTATGTTCCTGTCTAATGAGCAATGTACCAGCAAAACGTGGCACTCCAAAAACAAATCATAATTTTTGTCAATTTCTAAATGTAAGTTTCCACCATTCATTCACAGTATTTTAATTGGAAACCCACTCTCAAAGTATTATAGGAAACACCAGAGAGTGTTGATTTCGCGGCACAATAACACGGTTCTTCCACCAGCGGCGAGGATGTGTCGGTGGCGATGCGTGTGGCAGTTTGAGCCACATGCTGATGTGTCACAGTCTCCATCGCTATTTTTACCCTCACAGATGACACTCCATTTCAAGTCTGTTCTGTTATTGACTAACCTTTTGAAATAACTGGCCTAAATGAGCATCAACACAGGATGTTTTTTTTTTTTACATTACAGCGTGTACTTTACACAACAGTACCTCCCGTACCGTAAAACAAAATGCTAGCAGGTTACAGATGAATGCAGTATTATGTTACAATAGTTCACTGTGTATAGTATATGATGGCTAGGCATTTTTCCAATGTTAATCCATTATAGAAAAGAAGCCATATCAATGTGATTGTGGTATTTATTGAAGAATCTGCACTGGACTTTCAGTCTGACTGTAGACTCCTTCAAAGTAGTGCTGTGTTAAAAATCTAGGCTTGTTAAATGGCCAATGTAATCTATGACAGTATAGGATAGATATGATAACAGCAAGTATGATATTTTATAAAAACGAACATCAAGATGCATCAACTGTTAAATGTTGTCTGTAATATATATTATCACCATTTGGTCACAATATTGTTATATTTCATTAATATTCACTATATCCTTTTCGGCATTTTAAGACACAACATTTTGATGCATGTTGTGTGTATCATACATCAGCCCCAGCGCTGAACTGTTGAACTGGCATGGTTATGTCAAAGGTCATCACTGGTCTCCATTGGTAACAGGTTACATTATTTTGTCCGGCAGTTGGTGGCTATCGACAGCAATTTAATGCACTGCTTTCACAGCCTCATAAAAATATTTAGTATGATTGATTGGAAATTATTTTCACTGAAACACATTGACAAAGCTAATGTATTTAAAAAGTATCAAATGTAAATATAGCATTATGACCGTAACCCCCCCCCCCCCCCACCCCACCCCCAAACCATGTCTAAACTGTCTCAACATACTTACTGTTTCTGTTGCAACAAAAAAAAAATGCAAATTTCTGCCCCCTTTTTTTCTCTCCGTTTAACATTCTCTTTGACCATTAACATAAGAAGAGTCACTTGCTGGATTTGAAGCGAATAAGGGGTGTCAGAGGGAAGCTGAAAAATAAACCGTGGAGCGTAACTCTACTCTCTGTCCTCTAAGTGTACAGTAATGTTTGATCACACGATGACACTAATCCAACACACCCTCGCCATATGTCCAGGCACAGATACGAGACTGAATGTGTTGACAAGGGAAACCAAAGACTCCTTCTCCGTTCCTGGTGTGAAGGCGGATGGGGGAGTGTAACACGTTCTGATGGCTGTGGGTAAGTGGATCTGATAAGGCGCTAAAGGAACAGGAGTGAAGGGGAACAAAGGAGGCCATGCTTTGCCTCGGCGAAAGAGGAGGAAAAAAAGATGCCTTGGCTGTGACAACCTGGAACCTGGATGAGTCAGAATGCATTGTGCAACGCTGTGATTGATTCCACCAAAAGGGTTGCCATTTTGTGTTACAATATTAAGGTGGGAAAAAAAGACCTACAAAGAACAGTTCTGTGTTGACATAGGTATGCTGATGTGATTCAAAGATGAGAGATAGGATGGTGATCATGTAGAAGATGTCAACATTTAGAAATACAGTGTAAAAATATCAGCTGTTGAATTCATGAGCAGAGAAAATTAAAGGAACATGTATATGGAGCACATGCAGAAGACTTTATCTGGGATGATTTTCTTTCTTCTATTGACCGGCCTTGATAATAACCTCCCAGCCAATGGGAGGAGCGTTAGGGAACGGGGATCAACGTAGTTATTGGCGTGACAAAAGGTATTATTGATATGACGTCCCATGAACGACCAGCTGCTCATATTTCCATGTGACATCCATGCTTTTTTCAGGCGGATACGTTCCTTTACTGGAATAAATCCTGCACTCCCTATTCCCAGAAGGGTTCAGATCCCTCCCCTCTCGTCGTCTCTCCTAGTTCAGGCAATATATCGGATGGATAGAAAGATCCATACAATTAGCCCTGGAGTCAGAGTCTTTGAATTAGGATCCTTCATGGGCAGAAGTGCTGTGTCAGCACAGAGGATGCAGTGGCAGAATGGCTGGCTGTCCGTAAAGCAAAGCAGGCAGCGATTCACGCTAAGGTCCAAAGGTCAGCAGGGAGAAAATAAAACAGACCCTTATTTTTTTAAATTTTTTTTGAAGACTCGTACAGCAACAAATTTAATCCGTGGGCTAACAGGATAAATATAAGGGCCCTGACACCTGGGAAAGAAGCCTATAATCTGTGTGAAACAAACTGCCACCTATCGCCGCGGCCTCTGTGAGTCTATCTCAGACGCTGCAGGACTGACGCGCGGCAGTGACGTGCCTCTCCAACACGGAAAAAGCTCCGCCATACGAAAAGCAGGTACACTGCTAAAAGGCACGTGTTTAGATTGAATTAATTCCATATCTGGTAAAAGAGATCAACTTCACAACCTGCCCATATGTATCCCTAAAGGAATAGAATAGAATAGAGTAGTATAGAATAGAAAAGAAAAGAAGAATAGAAAAGAGTAGAAACACTTTTATTCCTTTGGAAAGGAGAGTCAAAAGCCTTGCTCAAGGGAACGATGGGGTGAAAGGTTTGCAGTTGTAGTTGGTTACCTCCGGTAACTAGCCATGATAAGATTAAGACATTCAAAGCACTCTCCTGAAATAGACATTTCTAATCTGATAAAAAGGAGGAGTTGAAATGAGGAGGGACGGAGGCAGGGGGTAAAAAAAGGGCCACCTCGTGTTATTTACGTTGCTCTGTAGGCGCGTGGCCTGCTGCACCACGCACAGTCGGTGGTCCAACCATGGGAACGCTCTCTGTCAATTTGCAGAACAGTTAGTTCTCATTCTCTTCTACCAGCGCCCCCCCCCCCTCTCTATTCTCTCTCTCTCTTTCTCTTTCCCTCTCTTTGTAACTCTTTCTCTTTCTCTCTCTCTTTCTCTATGTGTGTGTTTGATAAAGATAGCTCCCTTGTTGTAATGCAGAGTGCGTTCGCCTGCACGCTTAAATTGACAGTTCCATCATGTAGCTCTCCTACTGTGAAGGGAATACCTGAAACGTTCAGATCTCCTCCTAAAGCGCCCCCCCGCTCTGTCAATGTTGAACCATCATTATTCTTCATTAAGCTTAGCTCAGGCGGTGGACAGCTGTATGACTAAGGCAGCTAGCCGCTCCTGTAAACATGCACCATTCAAAGTAGGATATCTAAATGAACTGTCCGTGCTAGTTATACCCCTTTTACCACTCAGTGAAATAAACAACCTGGTTTGGTTTCACCTTAGTGAATCAGAACGATTCATTCTGTCTGTCTATGGTTGACTTGCAGATTAAACGTGTTTATAGCCTAATTTACATATTGCATATTAGATTCTCTATCTATGGTGAGCACATTCCATGTCTAAACGTTTTGAGCTTTTAAACATATTTGGTAAATGCAAATATCAATGTAACCTTTCTGAGATGTTGTCCTTTTTTATTTTATTTTATTTATATTTTTACAAAATAATTACCGTACTCATCTTAACAGAGTGTTTGCTAACACGGTTCAGTGAAGTTATAACTGTCTAAATATATTTAAAGGGAACTGTATTTAAGATCAGTACAGAGAGCATTAGCATTCAGGACGTTAGAGTGGCCTCTTAAGTCATCAGCGGACCACAGTGGAAAGATAACGGCACAGCGGTGAGATTGGACTGAGACCAGCGATGCACCCCCCCTTCTCCCTCCTTCCTGCTTTTTACTTATCAATGAAATGACATTGTAAGTGCAACGCAAATCACACTGGCATAGGTGTGGAGTTAATCACTTTTGAAAGCGGGTCATTTTTCAGTTCTAAGGGGACATTTGGTCGGCAGCACTCAGGACGTCTATTTTCACGTTGCCAGATTGTTCTGCATTGCAGCTGTTTTTGGCACTGTGTGTTTTTTTTGTCCCATGTTATTGTCACAGAGATGCTGCAGCTAGCTGCATGGTTAACGTCAGTGCTAGCGTGAACACGTGGAATGAGTCTATAATTTATGTGACGTTTAACCTATTATTATGATTTATAGACGGAGAATTCATATCGTTTGTGCGTGCAAGTTTGAACTTGCTCCGTTTGTCAAATCTGCGTTCTAATTTAGAACACATGCTTGGTAAGCTTCCAGTAAAGGATACAAGGGAACTGGAACTTTCTGGGCCAGCCTGGTTGAGTTCTGGTGTGGCACATCCCAGTGTAAACGAGTCTCTCAGTTATATTACACGGGGTTAAGTAAATAAAGAATATTACATTGTATTCTAGGTGATAAACAAAATTAATAACCCTATGCAAACCCTGACACAAGCAAAAGAAAAAACATTTAGGAAAAGTGTGTGTGTCAGCTTTGCAAGTTTATGTGTGAGGATACCCCACACTTTTTTCCCCCACCTTTTCCAAATCCCTCCGTGGCGATTTAGCTGGGAATTAAAAGCGGCTGCACATGGAGATTAACAAAAAGACAAAACATTTTTTGTTTGTAAACAACCAGTCCTCTTTAGCAAGCTACCTCTCTCTCTAAGGATCCTTTGGCCAGATAGTGTATCAACGCTATATTTTTTGTCTCTCTCTCTCTCTCTCTCTCTCTCTCTCTCTCTCTCTCTCTCTCTCTCTCTCTCTCTCTCTCTCTCTCTCTCTCTCTCTCTCTCTCTCTCTCTCTCTCTCTCTCTCTCTCTCCCCCGCCCTCCCTCCATCCCCCAATCCCCAGTCAAATATCAGGGGAGCTCAGGCAGAGTGCTGATAGTGTAATGCACCTGAGAGGCAGCGTGATTTATTGCTAGGCTGCGCTGAAGCCAATCCACTGCTCTAGCTTTAATTAGAAAATACTGTGCAGGCAGCCGCCAAGCCCAGCTAGCCTTAAATCTGTGGAGCAGCACACAGAGGCACACTGCAGCATTCCACCGGCTACACTTAGAGACAGAATAGCAGGGTTCTCCTGTCAAGAGCTACGTATGGAGAGAAACTGCCAAAACCCCTCTGTGTGTGTGTGTGTGTGTGTGTGTGTGTGTGTGTGTTTTGTGTGTGTGTGTGTGTGTCTCTGTGTGTGTTTGTGTTTTGTGTGTGGTATGTGTACGTGTTTGTGTGTGTGTGTGTGTGTGTGTGTGTGTCTCTGTGTGTGTTTGGGTGTGTGTGTGTGTGTGTGTGTGTGTGTGTGTGTGTGTGTGTGTGTGTGTGTGTGTGTGTGTGTGTGTGTGTGTGTGTATTGTGTGTGGTGTGTGTGTATGTGTGCGTTTGTGTGTTTGTGTGTTTT
>JAPMUY010010965.1:65000-95000 GCA_026901105.3 Galaxias olidus | reverse complement strand
TATTATTAAACACCATCAGGATATCATCACAGTCTCACCGCTCCTCTTCACCTGGGTGTGGCCTCTACAGAGCTGCTAAAAGATTTAAACACTTCGACTAACCCATCTTTAAGAGGCCACTCAGTGTTTTGACCACACACATAAGCAATGGCCACCATTTTGTATCCAGCTGAAGGTTAAGTGATCAGGATTTGCACGTGACCTGTTTAGTCATTGTGTCCAGTTTTTTCCAGGCAAATGTTTTTAAAATTCATAACAGGAACTCGCTATCCAGGCTATTAACAACACTTTATATTTTGATGTTGTTGTTCTTTTGTGTGGCACTTGTTACAGCTTATTGAAAGGGGAATTAGTTCCTCTTTGGCTGTTGGTTAAATTATATTAGGGAAAGATCCTTTGTGTCTGTGTGTCTTTAGTTAATCCTAAAATTCAGCTGTATTGCCTAAATTAAGGGAAATATTGTTTTCATATTTTATTGATTTTATTATGAGACACATTAAACTGGGGAATTGTTGTCGCTGGCCAATGAAAAGCTAGTAACTGAACTTTTGATATAATCCCTCTGACAGTTTTATGGCCGTTTGTGAGTTTAGCAAGTTCCATAACTGCATTACACTTCAAACCCCAAACACAGTTCATTTTTGTTTTGTTTATTATATTCACTTCAGTGGGAAGGCGTGTACAAACCTTTGACTGGTACTGTAAATTTATGACTGTTTTTTTAAAACAATCTCTGTGGTGACAAAAAGTTTACTCTGTTTTTTGTTTGTTGCTCGTTGTTTTAAATAGCGTATTATATTATAAGGGATCGGGTCAGTTTGTCTTAAGAGTAGGTCTACTGCACCGACCGCCATTGATCAAACCGAGGTAATTAACTGTCTTCTCTCCAACGCAAAAACACCCTTCTGGTAAATGTGACAATGTTTGGCACAAGACAGACAAGGAGATGGCAGCAAAACCAAAAGAAGGGTTTCCAAAGACGTGTCTTGGCAATCTAACAATCAATTATTCAACACAAGCCAAGAACAACAACAACATCATCATCAACAACAACAACGTCTCCAGAAAGAGTCTCCCGTACACATACATCATTACAATCAATAAATAAAACTTCAAATAACAAGACAATTCTAATGGATGTCACGATAAGTTTTTGCACTATTCTTTTGCACTGTATCAAAAAAACTTTGGAAAAAAGTTTTACAATGTGTATTAGATGCCTATATCTTTGTTGTATTTCCAAGTCGGCAGTGGTTAGTGTTGAGGTGAATCCTAAAACCTTTTCCTCTTCTCCCTGCTCCTCCTCCTCCATTTCCTCTCTCTCTCTTCATCCTCCTCTTCTCGTCTATCACTTGGGACGCTGGTCTATGTGCTTTGCCAGACACAACTAGCCTGCTCATCTTAATTTCACTTCTCAGATGGAGTTGTGGTAAGAGCGCAGTTCTTCCACCAGAGACAGCTTATCTGCAAGTGCTGTTTGTGTGAGTGTGTGTGTGTGTGTGTGTGTGTGTGTGTGTGTGTGTGTGTGTTGACATGCACCAAGATATTCAGGAAATGTTTTGTTGTTTCTGTTTTAAGACTTTAGACATCTGTATTCTATTGCATCCTGTCTTAACAACTGTTGTCCTTGTGTGTGTGTGTGTGTGTGTGTGTGTGTGTGTGTGTGTGTGTGTGTGTGTGTGTGTGAACGTGTACAGCTCTTCCGGATGTGAAGTGCAAGCCTTTGGACAGCACAAGGAATCTGCCGCCCCCCCACCCCCCCACCCCTCCCCGTGCCCCCAATAGTCCCCGTGTCGTCCCCCTCTCTCTGCAGCTTGCGTGTCGTCCCCCTCTCTCTGCGGCCTGCGTATCGTCCATCTGATGCTTCCAGACGTCACAAAGACATCAGTGACCACAGGCCATGTTACGCAAAAATCTGATTCACTCAGAGAGAGAGAGAGAGAGAGAGAGAGAGAGAGAGAGAGAGAGAAAGTGAGAAAGAGAGAGAGACAGGCAATCCTTTATTTATATACGCGGTGAACACATTTGCCTTCAGGGAGGAGAACCAGAGTAGGGGAATGTGTTTTAATGCTGTGCTCCTATACAAACTATGGAGTGTGTGTGTGTGTGTGTGTGTGTGTGTGTGTATGTGTGTGTGTGTGTGTGACTGTGTATGTGTGTGTGTGTGTGTCTGTGTGTTTAGTGGAGGGCATCAGATCAGAAAGGGGAAAAGAACAAAGAGAGATACATTTTCAAAAGAGAACGAGACACCGTTTGCTTGTCTGTGTGTGCATGCGAGTGTGTGTGTGTGCGTGTGTGTGTGTGTGTGTGTGTAATCGATAGGTAATTTATTGTCAGTTAAGCACAGCACTTCCCTGCACCCCTACTTAATAATCTCTGACACCCAGCCAGGAAGCTTACTGCACATCGCTGGCCGCAGATTTGGGGAGTGGGAGGTACGGGAGAAGGAGGGGGAGGGGGAGGGGAGGGGGGAGTGTGATGAAGTCACTGCTGTTTTGTTTTGGAGTGAAACACTAGCAGCCATGTTTGTCATTTGTCTTTTTGGCAGACAGACAGGGCGGCACAGAGAAATCCCCAGTTTTGCTTGAACAGACATTAACACACACACAGGCTCAGAATACGACAATGTGCAAACACACACACACACACATGCATACACACATGCACACACAGAAACACTCAGACACATACATGCACACACACAAATACTCAAACATATGCACACACAGAAACACACACATGCACACACACACATACAATTCCACATATACTATCCTCTTGTTCCGCCTTTACCCCAGCTGCTGACAGTCCATCAAGTAGCTTATTGAAGCTGTATTATGGGAACCATCTTACCTTAGCATGAGGTTTAGCTCACCACACGGCTGACAGCCAGCCAGTCAGTCAACCAGCCAGCCAGCCATTTAGCCTTCCAGCCAGTCAGCCAGCCAGCCAGATATCCAGCCAGCCAGCCAGCCCAATATTCAACCAGTCAGTCAGCCAGCCAGATATCTAACCAGTCAGCCAGCCATTCAGCTATCCAACCAGTCAGTCAGCTAGATAGCCAGCCAGTCAGTCAGCCAGCCAGCCGGTCAGTCAGCCAGCCAGCCAGCCAGATATCCAGCAGGCCAGTCAGCCATCAATTCAGCTATCCAGCCTGTCATTCACCAATCCAGCCAGCCAGCCAGTCAGCCAGCCAGCTAGCCAGCCAGCCATATGTCCACCAATCCAGCCATTTTACCAGCCATTCAGCTATCCACCCAGTCAGCCAGCCATTCAGCTACACAGTCAGTCATTCAGCCAGCCATCCATCCAGCCAGTCATCCATCTATCCATCCTTCTTTCCATCCATCCAGCCATCCAGCCAGTCATAATAATAAAAATAACACATTTAATTTATAGCCGTCTTTCTAGACACCAAAGGTCAACGTACATGGAAAAATCCATCCATCCAGCCATCCATCCTTCCATCCTTCCTTCCTTCCTTCCTTCAATCCATCCATCCAGCCAGTCGTCCATCTGTCCGTCCATCCATCCATCCGTCTGTCCGTCCGTCCGTCCTTCCATCCATCCATCCATCCATCCATCCATCCATCCAGCCTGCATGCCGTGACTGATCACAGCATCATCAGAGGTATTACTATGCCGTTAGGGCCCCGTGAATAAATCATTCTGTCCTGACTCTGTGACCTGTCATTTTCATGACGCACATTGGAGAAGCAAATCTATAAGAACGGGAGGTGGGAGTGGGGTGGGGGAGGGGGGTTGGGGGTGGATGTCAGACGATAAACAATGTTTTTAGTTTACTCAAAAAAAGTAGAATGAACATCCAGCTGCTACAGGGCTGTGTTCGGATTGTGTATGTGTATAATATAAATCATCTGTCAACATTGAGATGGACTGTTAATGGAGTGTGTGAGTGTGTTAGTGGGCGAGTGTGAGTGCATGAGTGTGAGTGCGTGAGTGTGTGACTGTGAGAGTGCGCGAATGTGTGACTGTGAGAGTGCACGAGTGTGAGTGCGCGAGTGTGTGACTGTGAGAGTGTGTGAGTGAGTGCACGAGTGTGAGTGCGCGAGTGTGTGACTGTGAGAGTGTGAGTGAGTGCGCGAGTGTGTGAATGCACGAGTGTGAGTGTGTGAGTGTGCGTACGTCAATGTTGCCTGTCAGTCATGTTGGCTGAATAACAAAGGTCAAAGTGGACGGGCAGCCCAAACACGCTGTTTCAAACAGTCTATGCTTGATCACACGTCTACCTACCGTCATGGATGATAAAATAGGCAGAGCATAAATAATAATAATAATAATAATAATAATAATAATAATAATAATAATAATAATAATAATAATAATTATTATTATTATTATTATAGTTATTATTATTATTATTATTACTACTATTATTATTATTATTATTATTATTATTATTATTATTATTAATAATAATAATAATAATAATAATATTAATAATAAATAATGTACTCACGACACTAAGTCTACCAAGGAGAGAAAGATATTTCATAGACAAACTCATCCCTCTGATACATTTATTAAATGTGAATACAAATGACTTCTGGTTGTATAAGCTATTTGTTTTGAAGCTTCCTGTCGTAGCAGATATCCGGGACAACGCCAGTTGCAGGGAGCACACATACTTCAATCTCCTTTAGGAATATTAACAGAAAACAGATTAGCTGACACAATGAGGCAGCCGGGGTGGAGGTGGGAGCGATCTCCATCCCCTCATCCAACAAAAGCACGGAACCTAACCAATATCCCAGGTCATTTAAATAACCCCCCCACCACCACCACCATAACACACACACACACACACACACACACACACACACACACACACACTTGGACCGTTGACATGGACAGTTTAATTGTGAACAAATGTATCTATGTGATTGGTGTGTGTAAGCAAACGCAGTGTGACACGTCACACCCGGAAGACACTTTGAGCACTTTATTATTATTATTATAGAGAAAAGAGAAAAAGCGAGAGAGAGTAAAAGATGAAGAAAAGAAATGGAGGGGAAAAGATAGAGAGAGAGAGAGAAATATTCTTCTAGAATTTGGGAGTGCAGTCCAGCCAGCCAGAGAGCCAGACAGTTAGCCAGCAAGCCAGTTAGCCAGCCAGCCAGTCAGTCAGTCAGACAGCCAGCCAGTCAGTCAGCCAGCCAGCCAATCATCCAGACAGCCAGTCAGTCAGTCAGTCAGCCAGCCAGTCAGTCAGTCAGCCAGTCAGCCAGCCAGCCAGTCAGAAAGCCAGCCAGCCAGTCACACAGTCAGCAAGCTAGCCAGTCAGCCAGTCACTTCCAAAGACTGGTGAGACCTCACTGCACAAATCTGTCATCGTGTCTCGATACATATTCAAAAGTGCTCTCTCTCTCTCTCTCTCTCTCTTGCTCTCTCTCAGATCTGTCACTTGTCTCAATACAAAACTGCTCCTCTGACACCCCCCCCTCCTCCTCCTCCCCCCCTCCTCCCTCCCACCATCCATTGAAGCTGCCTCTCCCTTCTTCCTCACTTACACCTCACTGTAATGCAGGACCATGCCGCCATCTCATTTGATGACTTTTTTTTATCAGACGACTCGTCATTTCTGACCGAGGAATGGAGCTCCCAGGAAAAAGCAATTCACCAAAGATTCACCGAACGCAATGGAAAGAAGACTACTATATATAATATAACAATGTTGACAGTACTGATTTAAATGGGGGGGAAAAGCCAATTTAATTTCCAATCCAATCCCTGGGTTTGGGATTAGGTAGAGGTGGAATCCTGAATATAGTTGTCAGAAAATGAACCACCCTTAATTAACTGCATCAATATTTAATTAGTAAATACAATTTTTTTTTGCTCATACGGCCAGATTTAAATTGAGCGCACTAATGCTTTCAGTGAATCGATAGTTCAATGACCAATTGATAAAAAAAAAGCATTTAAAAACAACAAGAGAGCTAGATGAGCGGTTGTTCTTTGTGAGGTTTATTGAGAGTTGGGATCACTTTCTTTCAATGGGATTAAAATAGATTTTTCTCCTAATCCCTCTTGGCCTTCGTATTTAAAAGCTCAAGATGCTTTAATTGTCTTTCTAAACAGCCAGAGACATCATCGAAGCTTGTGTGTGTGTGTGTGTGTGTGTGTGTGTGTGTGTTGGAGTGTATCTGTGTGTGTGTGTCTGTGTGTGTGTGTATCATATTTGTGTATGTGTGTGCGTTTTGAAGTGTATGTGTGTGTGTGTGTGTGTGTGTGTGTGTGTCTGTGTGTGTATCATGTTTGTGTGTGTGTGTGTGTGCACGCGTATGTTGGAGTGTATCCTTGTGTGTGTGTCTGTGTAAGTGTGTGTGTATGTGTGTGTGTGTGTTTAGGTCCTGAAGGCAGGCTGTGCCTCGGGCTAGGCACAGATGGAGGTCTGGGTAGTGCCGGTGTAGAAATAGGACGAAAAGAACAGATACGCAGATTCAGAATTCCCCCAGTATAATTTTTCCAAAAACAAAACACTAGTATAATGCCACCAATAAAAGTGAAAGAGTCAATGCACAAACGCTGGTTAACAACTTCTAGAAATGTGCAGGGGTTCCAAACTGTTTCCGGACTTTGATCATACCCTCAAAGCATTTCAGCTCTGCCTGAAAGCACGTTCTTCCATCATGTACCTAACCATCCAGGATCATAACACAACAAATAATCTACGCATGAAACCTGTCTGTCCCCTTCTACACTTACAATTTCTACGTGCGAGAGACTCCCAGGTCAACCACACAGGGGCAGGAAGTGGTTAACTGGAGGTAAACGCAGAGCTGGGAGTTTTTCCCCGTACGTGGCCGTTCCTTACGTCACCTGTGTCCCCACAGACTGCCATTGCCAGTTGGACAGTGGACAATTCTCTGCTCTACTTTGTCCTTGTGCTAGTTCTGTGTTTGCTCGCTTCGTCTTTTTATAGGTTTCCGGTCGATGCAGGAGGATGTAGCTTCAGAGAGTCACCGTGCAATGCACACAGTTTGGTTGAATACACGTCACTGTGTCGATTTCCTCCCTCTAAGATGTTTAAACAAGCAATCCGGACCAGGTAGTATTGGTAAACAATATTAGAATTTGTTGCAAGACATTTTGGCCCGGTTTCCCATACAGGGATTAAGCCAAATCCTAGACTAAAAATCATTTTCAATGGAGAATCTCCACTGACAGGGAGATTTAGTCTAGAACTATGCTTAATCCCTGTACGGGACACTGGGCCTTTATCTTTTAATCGATGGCAAATGAATGTCGAGACCCCTTTGGGGTTACAATAATCACGTTGTCCTGTGATATAAAACTACAGATATGAAGCATCATTTTTAATCACGTTTACTAACAAGCTTCGGCTTTCAGTGTAAAGAGAAGACATGTTTCTCTCTCTCTCTCTCTCTCTCTCTCTCTCTCTCTCTCTCTCTCTCTCTCTCTGTGTAGACAGTACATTATGAATTAGAGTGTATGTGTCTCCCTCCTTCCCTCTCTCTCTGTGTAGACAGTTCATTATGAATTAGTGTGTATGTGTCTCCCTCCCTCCCTCTCTCTCACCCTCTGTGTATAAAGTTCATTATGAATTAGTGTGGCCATGTGTGCTGTGTAGAGCCGTCAGCAGGCACCAATAACAGCTTGCCCTGTGCCTCCCCTCCTCCCTCCCCTATCTCTCTCTCTCCCTCTCTCCCTCCCTCCCCCTCACCGGTCAAACTGATGAAGAAAGTGGAGCGAACAAGGACAAGCTCACAGAGAGAGAGACAGAGAGAGAAAGAGAGAGAGAGAGAGAGAGAGAGAGAGAGAGAGATAGAGCGAGTGATAGAGAGGGAGAGAGAGAGAGAGAGAGGGAGAGAAAGAGAGAGAGAAAGAAATAAAGAAAGATTGACAGATCGAGAGGGAGAGAGAGAGGGAAAGGGACTTTAACTTTTAGATTTTTACATCCAACACACACAAAGCATAAGCATACACCCCTTTATTTACAACCTTGTCTTAAAAGAAAAACCTGCCCCACACCCCACAGGCAGGAGAGAGGGGGAGAGAGAGAGAGAGAAAGAGCAGGAGAGAGAGACAAAAATAGAGATAGAGAGAGAGATGCTGAGAGGGGGGGGGGGAGCAGAAGAAGTAAAAAGAGAAGAGAGACCAGTTTACAATAACAACACACAACTAAAACACAACAACAAAAACACAACAACAAAAAGACAACAACAACAACACAGGTTCTTCACAGCACGTGCTTTCAGGCTGATCTCCCAGAGAGAGCAGAACCCTTAGAACTAGCCAACCACACATCGGCAGGCCACGGCCGGAAAGAGTTCCCTCTGCTCTCTACCCCTCCCTCTCCCTCCCTCTCTCTGTCTCCCTCTCCCCACGGGTCGTATTTCTTTTTTCGTGCCCCTTCCATCTTCCAGAGCTCCATTGTGTTAACTCTAACTCTTTTTTTATCCCTCTATATCTTTCTCTCTCCTTCATTTTCCCCCTTTTGCTCTATTTCCCTTTGCCCACTCTCATTCTCTCTCTCTGCCTCGCCACCCTCATGTCTATATTCTCTCTCACTCTACCCACCCTCCTTCCCTCCCTCTTTCTCTCTCTCCCCTCTCTTCCCTCCCTCTTCAATGACATACCATCTGGCTGCAGCCAGGCATTTTTAATGGCTTCATTAAGGGACCAGGGGGAAGCTGCTGCGATTGGCCGAGCCCGCCGAGCCGGCCCACAAAGTGGGCGGGGCGTCGTGGGCAGTATACCTCAGCCAGGAAGTGTAGGCAGCGGCGGCGGCAACCAAGGGCAGGACGAGGGGGGGTTTCATTAAGGGAGGGGGCTGTTCTTGGGGGGGGTGGGGGGGTCAATGAAAGCAGATGTGGAAGAAGATCGTGGAAGGCGGGAGAGAGATGTGTGAATGTGTGTGTGCTGGTGTGTGTGTGTGTGTGTGGGGGGGCAGTAGAGAGAGTGTGCGTGGTGTGTGAGGGGTTACAGAGAGTGTGTGTGTGGTGTGTGGGGGGTTACACAGAATGTGTGTGGTGTGGGGGGGTAGAGGAGGAGAGCTAGAGAAAGTGTGAATGTGTGTGTTTGTGTGTGTTTCAGAGAGAGAGAGAGAGAGCATGTGTGTAACACTCAGGAGCAAAATGGCTGTCAGAATGCCCCTGGAGGAGAGAGACAGAATGGGCTGTGTGTGTGTGTGTGTGGGGGGGGGGGGGGTGATGTGTGAAAGAGGTAGACAGGAGAAGTGTATTGAAGAAAGGGAGAAACCCCGACAGACAGAGGAGCGTAATAGATTCAGAAAACGAGGCAGAGGGAGGCAGGGATGGAAACACAGAACATTTTAATAAATTAAATAAAAATAAGAAGAAGTAAGGAATGAAACACAGACGGACAGAGGCAGGCAGGCAGTGGGGTACGGGGCAGGGTGTGGGGTACGGGGCGGGTTGTGGGGTACGGGGCATGGTGTGGGTTCCACGGCGGGCTGTGGGGTACGGGGCGGGGAGTGGGGTACGGGGCGGGGAGTGGGGTACGGGACGGGGTGTGGGGTACCGGGCAGGGTGTGGGTTACAGGGCGGGCTGTGAGGTACGGGGCGGGGAGTGGGGTACGGGGCGGGGTGTGGGGTACCGGGCAGGGTGTGGGTTACAGGGCAGGGTGTGGGGTACGGGGCAGGGTGTGGGGTACGGGTCGGGGTGTGGGGTACGGGGCAGGGTGTGGGGTACGGGGCGGGGAGTGGGGTACGGGGCGGGGAGTGGGGTACGGGGCGGGGAGTGGGGTACGGGGCGGGGTGTGGGGTACGGGGCGGGGAGTGGGGTACGGGGCGGGGTGTGGGGTACGGCATGTGAGGTACGGGGCGGGGTGTGGGGTACAGGGTGGGGTGTGAGGTACGGGGCGGGGTGTGGGGTACGGCATGTGAGGTACGGGGCGGGGTGTGGGGTACAGGGCGGGGTGTGGGGTACGGGGCGGGGTGTGGGGTACGGGGCAGGGTGTGGGGTATGGGGCAGGGTGTGGGGCAGGGTTTGTCTTTGAAGACAAGTTTGTAAATAAGGGGGTGTATGCTTATTTGTGTGTGTTGGATGTTACAATCTAAAAGTCAAAGTCGCTTTCCCTCTCTCACTCTGTCAATCTTTCTTTCTTTCGCTCTCTCTCTCTTTCTGTCTCTCTCCCTTTTTCTCTCTCCCTCTCGCTTTCTCTCTCTCCCTTTCTCTCTCTCTCTCTCTCTCTCTCTCTGCCCTCGTCTCAACTCTAGCTGTGGGTATTTATAGGCATCTAGCAACAGCAACAAGGGTGTGCTTGTCCTTCACTTGGTCAACACGCGATGTTCCCTCAGCGCGCGCACACACACACACACACACACACACACACACACACACACACACAGACACACACACACTCCCAGCGCTGGGTAACAGCACATGGACTGTTTTATCACAGTGTGTGTGTCAGCTGTCTTGAGAGAGAGACGTTAGATTTGCTGAGCATCAACAAAGAACGTTAGGGTTTTCTAACCAGTGCTGATACAGCGAGGGACCACAGAGCAGGGGCCATGACTGAGACTGGACTGAATGACGAAGTATGTCTCACGTGAAGATCACCTTATCCTGAAGAGGAGAGGAGAGGAGAGGAGAGGAGAAGAGAGGAGAGGAGAAGAGAGAAGAGGGTTAGAGTGAGTTATGAAGGGTGGAGGAATCTCCTCCAGGTCCTTACACACAGGGCTTGGAGTCGGCAGCTGAATCCTCCATTAAAACTCCTAATGGACCATACAGCCCCAGGAAGCTTTCCCATTGGCTACCTCAGTCCGTCCTGAAGAAGGATACCCTCCTCCACCTACTCCCGTCACGGGTTCTGAGGGCACAGTACGTGGAGGGGGTGGAGGATGAGGGAAGGGGGAAGAGGGGGGAGAGGGACGGGGTAGGGGGCGAGGAGGAGGAGAAGGCAGGAGGAGGGGGAAATGAGGAGGAGGGAGGGGGCATCAGGAGGGAAAGGAGGAGGAGGAGGAAGGAGGGTCACTGAGAAATGGCCCCCTTGTTTCCAAAGCCAGAATGGCAGAATTGGTTTATTTTACGACTTTCATTTTGTGGTTTTCATTTTGTGGTGTTCCACGGCGGGCGATGGAGGCATATTCATCTCCTGGAGCGCACCAAAGGGTGGAGCAACACAACACTGACTCAGAGACAGAGGAGATTTATCACTCCTACTACTTCTGCTCCACTTTCTTTCTCTCTTTCTTTCTTTTTTCTTTCATTCTTTCTTTTTATCTCTCTGCTTCTTTTTCTCTGTTTCTTTCACTCTCACTCATTCTATCTCCCTCTATTTTTTCACTTTACCTCAATCTCCCTCTATTGCACCTCACTCCTCCATTTCATTGTTCTTTCTCTCCAACCTTCATCTCTCTCTCTCTCCCTCTCTCTCTCTCTCTCTCTCTCTAACAGTCATCCATAGATACGAGGTCTTTTTTTCTTTCTTCATGCAGTTATTCCTTATGACTTTGTTACAGCGAGTTATGGTTTTGGCTTTCACAACATTATTATATTATATAGTGGAATGACCAAAGACTTGGCAGCACATAATGTATGTCAAACCACCATAAAGACACTAACATATAACTCTATAATAACTATAACTCTGAGATACTGTCCATTCCTACTGGAGTAGGCTTTCACACCACATTTAACCGCTTTAATGTTGGTTGGTCCTGACAGTTTGACAATCAAGGCAAGTAAATATTTTTTAAAGATTGCTATACATATATGGACTTCAACCTAGTCCTCAGAGCAATCTAAAATGATTATGTCAGCAGTTTTGGAAAATGTGGAGTATAGTAACCAGCCTATCATGTTACTGTTCAGTATTTTAGAATAGAAATATGACTGTAGTACCATGACAACACTGGTGCCAGTTAACTGTAAGTGCAACAACTGAAACGCTCACTGTACATAGATTATTACAAACGGCTTTGAATGGATGGGTACCACACTGGCACTCAAACAAACACACACACACACACACACACACACACACACACACACACACACACACACACACACACATAGAGTGACAGATCAAAAGAGGACATGAGTGTCGCTGCCTATCGGACGACAAGTCCCTGACGGGTTCCCATTAAATAATTACACTGATGGGGTCTGTGGATCTGCAGGGGGGTTTTCGCCACATTAAACCCAATGTAAAATGGATAGGAGACGGCTCTGGAATCCAGAGGCTCACGGCTGTTATGGAAGGAGCGCGCGCGTGTGTGTGTGTGTGTGTGTGTGTTTGTGTGTGTGGGGTGTGTGTGTGTGAAAGAGAGAGAGGGAGAGAGAGAGGTCACAGCGACTGCAGGTGAGCCAAAGATGCTTCACACCTGCTCCATGTTAGGATTACAGTTAACAAGGAATAACTCTTTAGTCTTACCCGCTCAGGTGGAGGGAGGGAGGGATGGAGGGAAGGGAAGAGGGAGGGAGGTGGATGAGGGAGGAAGGGAAAAGAAGGAATAGGGGACTGCCTGCCTCTACAGTTTATTGATGCTACTTTTCTCTCTTTTTCTTCATTTCTTTTTTCCTCTCCTCTCCTAGGGTTCTCCGTGGAGGAGGCGGACCCAAGAGTAGGTCCAGTCAGTCAAATGGTTCCCCCAGGCACCACGGCAACGCGTCATTATCATCAGCGAAACTCCTAACACCTGGAGAAGAGACTGTAACCACACACACACAACCACACACACACACACACACACACACACACACACTCTGCTCAGTTGAGGCACCGAGTAGAGGGATGTGCCATGAAGCTGATCCCAAATCCAGCCTTATGAATGCCAAGCATAGACAGTCTGAGTTAATCAAGTGTGTGAGAGCGCTCAACCTCGGTGTCAAGTTGTGTGTGTGTGTTCATGAATGAATGCCTTTTTTTGTTTGTCCATATGGCTGTACAGTCAATGAATGCATTATATGTGTGCATGAGTGTGCAGCTATGACCCACTTTCTGTCAATGTGTGTGTGTGTGCGTGTGTGTGTGAGAGAGAGAGAGAGAGAGAGAGAGAGAGACAGTGTGTTTGAGTGTACATGCGTGTGTGTGTGTGTGCGTGTACATGTATGTCTGTGAGACTGTAAGTGTGTGTGTGCTTGTGTCTGTAAGTAAGTGTGTGTGTATGTGTGTCTGTAAGTAAGGGTGTGTGTGTGTGTGTGTGTGTATGTGTGTGTGTGTGTGATTAAGAGCCACCTGCACACGTTGTACTCACAGTCTCCCTCCTGTCTCCCTGTGGCTGGGCTAATATAATTAAGGCCCACCTATGGTTCTCGTCACCTGGACCTGAGCCACAAATAAAAACAGACACCGTCCCTTTGCGGTTTCCCCCGTTGCCCAGGCAACCGGATGTCTGATCCATTCAAGGGTTTAATCCTCCATCACCTGGAGCAAATCAACACCTAGACAACTATCACTTTAAGAAGGTCGTCTCAGATTAACACCTAAACAACTATCACTTTAAATGCTTATGCTTTTGGGGTTTTCCCTTTCCTTTACTATGTTATATAGCTTTTTGTGCATGTAAAAGGTCTGAAAGGTTACAAAGCCCATAGTCCATGCCAAAGGGAGCTACTCTCTCTCACAGAAAACACTGCTCCTGAACTGCCTGAAACGCCTCGTTTGTAGTCCGGCATTTTCTTCCATGATTGATCTACGTCACTAAGTCACACATATGAATAATGTTTGGCACGCCCTGAACCAGAGCCAGTCAGAGAGGTGGTTTCACCATGTCGAGAAAACGCTGTTTGGATAAGCACGAAGGCAAATTCCCTTTGTTTGGCCATCTGACCAATCAGAGTAGACTGGGCTCGTCAGGAGGGGGGGGGGGGGGGGGGGCTTAAAGAGACAGGAGCTAAAACGGAGCGTTTCAGTCAGAGGGTGAATAGAGGTGCTGCAGATCCAGCCAGTTTGGAAAAAATAAATTGTTTATTGAACATTAAAACGCGTAAACCTATTCTAGTAGAACTCCTAAATAAAGGTATGAACCTGAAAATTTGCATAATAGGGCCCCTTTAAGTAGGTCATCTCAGATTAACACCTGGACACCATCACTTTAAGAAGGTCATCTCAAATCAACACCTGGACAACTATCACTTTAAAACAGTCGTCTCAGCAGGAACACACCGCCTCCCAAATACATTTGAGTTGAAACTATAAATTTGCAAAAACAAAAAAGTATTTGCCATAATGTAGCAATTATATTACTTGCATAGGGGCCAGCGGTTGGATAATACTTTCAGTTTTCTTATTTTCTTGTCAGGTTTTCAGGGAACTGGATGAAAGCTAAGATAATACAGACAATGATGCAGACTATATCCCCGATACGGCTAGAGACTCTTCAGACTCCAGTTCAATAGTCGACGTTAAAGGAAACCGCATAGCACATGAACTGAAAAAAGATCTTAATCACAGACGTCAATGCTGGGTACGTCAGAGACCTGCAACAGTGCAAAGTCATTGGATCTGACTACATCTGTGACACCAATGCCAACAGCAAGATTAGGTAAATATAATAAAAAGCAGTTTTGTTTATACTGTGGAAAACCCTAATCAAAAATCGCAAGACATTCATTTAGAGCTTGTTCATCTGCGTGAAACAGATGTGGCCAAGGCCTTTAGCTACCCTAAGAATCCTAAAGAGAGAAGAAATATGTTGCGTCTTCTTATAAGCAGGGGAAACCTTTCCCACAACGCAACTGTGTAAAAAATGGAGGTGAAATGGTTGCTTACAGGCGCCCCCGCGTAAAAACGGAAGCAAAAGATTTTAAACATTGCCGTTACTGTCAAGGTCTATATGCAAGTCAGTCATGGAGACATGTCCGACATTGTCCTCAAAAACCAGAAGTGGGAGACTCTAAATTTGGACTAAAAAGGGTACAGTGTTATAATTCTTTGCCTTCGCCTCCTAACATTAGCCATGCTGTCTGGAAGATGGCTAATGAGATGAACAATGATGAAATATCAGTAGTGAGAAGTGATCCAAACATTCTGCTTCTTGCTGAGCAACTCTTCCAATTGTAATACATCCTATACCGGAAGACAAGACTATATTCTAGAAATGGCAAGACTTCTTATTGAGGCAAGAACAGTGCCACAGTCACCTTTGAATTGCATGGAAGACTTTATCAACCCCTGCAACTTCCCTCATGTCTTCAGGGCTGTTCGAGATGTCGCTGGATACAATGAAGAGAACAACTCATACAGGATTCCATCGTTGGCTGTGAAGGTGGGGCAAAGTTTCATCAAAATTGCAGAAGAAATTGGAAAAAAAGGCAAAGACATTTTCAAAACTTTACCACAAGAAGTGGAACTCATCAATATCTGCTGCTGCACAAGGAACTCTGGAACAGACAAAGTGGAACAAACCTCAGCTCTTACCGTTCACAGAAGTTGTTAAAACGCTACATGTGCACCTTGCTGCTGAAAAACAGAAATACACTAAAGCCCTGAACGAAGAGCCCAGCGCCATGAATTTTACCGCACTGTGCAAGTTGACACTGACCCAGGTTATTCTGTTTAATAGAAGAAGCGAGGGTGAGGTTTAAAAAATGCACCTACAGTCTTATACCTCCAGAGACATGACAGAAATGAATAAAGATATTGCTGTTCGATTGAGCAATTTTGAAAATAAACTTTGTAATCACTTCCAAAGGGTTGAAATCCGTGGAAAAAGAGCAAGAAAGTGTCCAGTGCTCGACTCCTACAATGGTTGCTGCTTTGGACCTTGTCCAGAAGAGAGAGATATGTGATGTTCCGAAGAACAACAAGTTCAAGTTCATGTTTGCACTGTTAAGATTTAACCATTTAGCTACATGTATTACATGCTGTGTATTAGACCACTTAATTACATATATTATGTGCTGTGTATTAAAAGGACAATCCTACACGTTATAATCTGTTCAAGGTCTGTCAATGGTCATTGTTACGATCTCTGTAGACTCTCCCCTCTCACAGCGCACGCCTGTATTGATATGACTACAACAATGGCAGAGACGTGCCTAGAGGCTTAGGACTGAGCCTGCGCACCAACAAGGGAGGGTCTATCGTCTAAACCAATGATTCTTCTCCATCCAGTTGACATATGACCTTGTATTCTACCACTGTATAAAAGGATAACAGACCCCTCCCATAGGGCGGCATTCGATAGACTGGGTTTGTGTGTCTGGGTGTGTGTGTAGAACAGCAGACTGGTGTAGCGTGGTGTTGCCGCCCTTTGTTATCGTTTGATTTCATCGTATTCTTTTATTTTTGTATTGATTACTTTATTGATTAAAGCTTGCTTTTGCTTATACCTTTAGTCCTGTCGTCTCTCAGAACTGCGGGACGCGACAGCACGTTTGGCTCTCACAAACTATAGCGGTGCAGATTGTTTTCGTGAATATGCAAAGTCATGTGGTGCAAAGAATCCTGGAACACGTAGGAAACAAATGTGTTTCCTCCGTAGGGTGGCTGGGCTCAGCCTTAGGGATAGGGTAAAGAGCTCGGCCATCCGGAGGGAGCCGCTGCTCCTTCGCGTCGAAAGGAGCCAGATGAGGTGGTGCCTCCTAGGCGCCTCCCGTTGGAGGTTTTCCGGGCACGCCCTACTGGTAGGAGACCCCGGGGTAGACCCAGAACACGCTGGCGGGATTATATACAGTATCTCGTCTGGCCTGGGAACGCCTCGGGATCCTCCAGGAGGCTCTGGAAAACGTTGCTGGGGATAGGGACGGCTGGAATTCCCTGCTGAGCCTACTGCCACCGCGACCCGGCCCCGGATAAGCGGCGGAAAATGGATGGATGGACGTAGGCTTACAGATTGCTTACACATTTCTACACTGTAAAATAATGTGACTGTAAATTTACAGGAAATTACTGGTTACTAGTTGCATTACTTTTTCAGTAATTTACCCTAAATATTTTACAATAAATTACTCGAAAACTACAGCTCCATACTGTAACTTCACAGCAATCATTTTCATTGAATGACTGTGATTTAGCAATACATACTTGTGGAATTACACTAACAAGCTGTATATGAATTACAATAATATCCTGTGTGTTCACATTTTTGCTGCAATAGTAATATAATTCAGTAGCCAGTAATTTACTGTAAATTTACAATTCAAATAGTACTGTACAATATTGTCAATTTCAATTGTTAAGTGTGATTTTACCACACTACCCAAACATGTTTGGGATCTGGTCAATAAAAAACAAAGACAATACTCATTTTATCTTTTTAATTCAATAGTTAAAGTAATGAAGTCAGAACTCAACATCTTTCGATAAATTGTGACAGTGTTAAATAATGCATTGCAGGGTTTTTGTAATGCAATAAAGTTGTCTTTTAGCTGCGTTTGAGCAGGACACTAATGCTGCCTAATGCTACTAATGCTACCTGACACTCACTCCCAACAGTCTGAGCTGTGGCCCGGAAAAAGTGTTGGGCTCCTTGAGATTGACAAAGGACAAAAAATGTAGTAAAAAGTAATCCCTTTTTCTTTCTTTTTTTCTTTTTTAATTGTCAACTGCAGCCATGGGATTAAAAAAATTAAGGATGAAATTGCAACACTTTTCAGTCACAACAAAACAAAAACAGGAACAAAGGCATTTTTCTCACTGGCTGACAGTGTGAAGTTTTAGAAAATGTTAACAATGATTCTACATTGATATCCACTCAAAGTCAATAATTGTTCTTCAAGTCTACTGACATGTTGGTTGATATCGCCACGCTTCTTTTTGGATTTGGAGCCAATCTCAGGGTTAATGCCCAAGAAGCACCTGTGAACAATATGCCAAGACAACAGATTTCAGTTTTACATATTAGGCTATTGCATAATTTTTCCAAGGCACATATGTGGGGCTCCTTTCCATTAAAGTAAACCCTACACCAAAGAAAGAAAGGTGAATTGAAAGCCAGGCAAGATTAATACCACATCTAACAAGCAAGCAAATCAGGTGTGTAGAAATTGAGATACACATGCACGCATTGAAAAACTCGTTATACAAACAACAACGTTAGGCAAGCATGAATGCTATCATCCACTTTACATCAGTCAGAAAGATGGATAACAGTGGTGCTAAATATTGGGACAGAACATAGTGCCAATTGAAAATTCCTGAACCAATAATGTGCTACAATTTATGAGACTTTGTATTGCCAAAAAGGAGCACGTGTCTGCAGCTCACAGGCACTGAGCTCTCTTTGCCATGCTATGCCAAACAAGAAAGTTGGAGAGTGTTGGGCTGCTGACTTTGATTCGGATTGACAAAATGCAGACAGGGCCAACCAAGCATACCGCTCATGCCCACAGTGCATTGTTACGTTCTACGGGAATCACATGAAAATATTATCAATTATTAAAGCAAAGGAGATATGCAAGCTTGTATGCCAAGTGAACGGGTATATAAGCTATGCAAGCAAGATGAGAAAGCTAGCTGGTTGATCAAGCAATCCAGTACAATATTACCTTCGGATAAACTCCAGAGTGCATGAACCATCCTGAGGATACTGTAGATTGAAAACGTAGTAGCTCGCAAAGACTGAAGCTATCCTGTGAATTATGTTACCGTGAGGTCCCATCACCACTTGTCCCTCAGTAGACAGCATCCAAGACCTGGGCTTCATCATGTCACCTGAAATAAATATATACTCATCGTGCTATTGTAAAGAGGTCGAATGTGGAATGAACAAGAGCAGAATTTTTATTTCAATGTTAAGATATGTTGAATGCGTTCACAAACTATGACCCAGTCACTAAAACTGTTACTAATCTAATTGATAGCCTCTTGCACACCTCACAGCAGAGAACGTTAAGCCCTGCCTCGCCGATCTCACAATTTTTAAAGCCTCTCGGATTTACCTTTCACAGCTACAAAACAAAGACATATCAATATGAAATAGATATATCAACAGTACCGTGGAAAATCAAGCAGGGGGTACTTGGTAACATCATTGTCCTCTGCACATGATGGCATTCTTGGGTTCTTTAAAATATGCCATCAGGAGCAGAAGGATACATGCAGACTGGTCCGAAGCCCCTGGCTCAAAATTAGCCAGGACAACCTCCACTTCTGGCAGAACTGAATAACTGTGCTGCCTCTGCTGTACAGTGCATCTTACAACTTAGGGAGGATGGAGACGACCGTCAGCAGACTAAAGTGGGAGTAAAGGCCTCTTTGAGAGAAAAGGCCATTCCTCTATAATCTCCATGATGGCTGGTGCAGGCACACTGGGATCCGACGGTGGACAATGTATGTCTTCTCCATCAGATGTTCAGCTCCTCTCTGCCCCACCCATCCCTTCCTCAGAGTAGATCTTAAACAGTTGGCTTTATACAGCATCTATGGTTGCCTCAGTCTCCCCAGCAGGAAGTTCTGTCGGACACCACCTCAAACATCCATACTGATCAACAGGGCTTCTTGCCATTCCTCTGGCCTCGACTGCCACCCCAGTGCGGGGCCTTCTTTGTCTGCGTCACCGTGTGGAGTTTTTTTCTATTTTTATATTCTACTCGCATTTTCATTTGCTGAAGAAGCGAATGACAGCCGTCCCCAACCATGTCTCCTCCTTTTCCCACATCAGCAAAACATTAGGGATAGTCTCTTGTAATGCCCCGGACGATGCTGTGACACGTGGCTCTTGTTGGGTTCTGATCATGCTCAAAGATCTGGTCCACTACTGCCTTCACCAGTAGGCAAGTCAGGGATTCCTCAGAAAGAGTCGGTAAAAATTATAACTGCTTTTTTTATGCCTTCCCGATTCATTATCTAAAAACATGAGTTAAACAAGAGTGTTAAACATAATTCAAGAGAGTTAAATTTAATAATTCAAATGTAGTTTCCTTTAATCACCCATAGAATGTCTCATCAAACTAGCAAAGTACAACACCAAAAAAATAACCACGTAACTTTATCAGGTTAATGACAGTTAAAAACAATATATACCTTAAAGGAAACAAACAAGTCTGTCCTGTCTGCATTTGGCAAATGCTCTTTTAAACCGACTCAGAAAAGGAAGGATGGAGAGCAATTAGCAGCAGGCCATCCATTTTGTAAACTGGAAGAGGATAGTAGTCAAGCAGATCATCATGCTTGATACAAACATAATTCTCTTGGGCTACTCCTAATCCACAGTAGTTCCACTATCTCTCTCAGCTGCAAAATGAGCTGCCAGACCTCATTGTCACAAGGATATTTAATCCTGTCACCCACCAAGAGAGGTAGCAATCTAAGAAAGCACCCGTTTTGAACCGCATGGCCACTTAATCTCTCACTGCCAGGAGACAGGTCTGCCGGTTTGTCGCTGCCATCATTTCCTTGATATTGAAATTGGTTCTTACTGCGATTGAATTGCTGGTAAGTAAAATGCTTCTCCTTAACTAATTGACCAATAAACAAAGCAAGGTCATAAGACACGATACCCTCAAACAAGTCATGGCCTCGACGTGGTGGGAGGCCAGGCTGCCAAACATGGAAATAAGCAGGCTGGTTAAAAGGAGAGTCGGACTTGATGCCGCATACAAAGTCAGCGTTGTCAAGCCAAGTTTCAAGATGTCTCTGGAAATGGCA
The DNA here is from genome assembly GCA_026901105.3 of Galaxias olidus. Lineage (NCBI taxonomy): Eukaryota > Metazoa > Chordata > Actinopteri > Galaxiiformes > Galaxiidae > Galaxias > Galaxias olidus. The sequence continues at coordinate 74,452 of JAPMUY010010965.1, read as the reverse complement.
ACCAAAGTGCCTTTTACAACACTGCCATCACCTATCACAATACCTCTCTCCTCCAGGACTTTGAGGTCCTTAATAAGTGGTTCAAAAACGTTGTTTATCCCAAAGTATTTAAAAGTCCTGCTCTCTACATAGGAGGACAAGTTGCATCTGATTAATAGTGGATCTATTGTGTGGAAAATTGTTAGTCAGTGTTAAGTAAACAGCTCAAACTTTGTGCTTTTTTCCCCTCAACCGAGTGGGTTCACAACCTCAAATGCATCTTGGTATATTATCAAACCAACCGAGGAAGGATCAGTTTTCATCAACACATTACTTTTCACTCGCTCTCCATCCCTAACATCCTGGTATACATTTTCAGTAGAGGGTTACAAACATGTTAAGGCATATTGTTCTCGAACAGAATCACTTTTGAACAGTGAAGCACTCTCTGTCGATTTCATCATGTGCCAAGAACAAAGGCACAGGCTCAACATAGTTATATTTTAAAAGCAATCTTTCTATTAAAGTCCGTGCCAAGAACTCCCCTGTTATAGAGCTTGAGTAGATCCCCTCTGTTCAGTTCATCAATGGTGTTGCTTATCAATGGTGTTGCTTAATGGTGTTGCTCAATGGTGTTGCTTATCTCAGGGATTCCAAGTACCTTCAAGTTCTCACTCAGGATGTTAAGCAAATGTGGCAGGCCAATTTCATAGGCATTTTCTAATTCCTCAAGGATAGTTTGTATGGAACTTGAAGGTAACAATAGCTTAGCCTGTAATTTCAAATAAAGAAATGTAAAGTTTTGTAAAAAGAGGGTTTCATCCACAGCAAATGGCACTTCTGGTTCATAACCATGTTCATCAGAGATGTCTGAACATGATTGACTATGCTGACTGGAAGGCTCTGTGGGAACATACTCAGGGCTATCTAGAACCGAAGAATCTAGATCCTCAGCACGTGTGTGTCTCCTGGAAACGTGAGGCAAAACTGGATGAAACTTTAAAGCTGCAGTCGCAACCTCTGGATGGACATTTAGTTACCAATCCTACTTTTATGTGCGACTTCAAATGTTTTATGAGGGAGGTTAAGGTGTCACACTTAAATGCGCAAGACTGAGCCCCACACTTTAAGGGGACAGTGTCAAATGGCTTTCTATATCGTACAGACGACCCTGGTCCTCTTTGATCTCTATACATGTGCGTTTTCAATCCGAGACCAGTCAGGCACACCACATTAATAGTGATAATTGGGAGAGTTACTGTGCAGCTTTGTGTGCTGAATAAACTGGAGAACAGTCCCAGACACATGCTCACACATACTTAATTTACAGTGCAACATTGTTCTCCAAATGGCAGAGGACAGGAATGATATGAACTGGCTTGTGGGGGAGTGAAATAGGCAACAGCTATCAACAGAATGCTTTTGTGGATATACATTTTGGTTTTAGGTGGTAAGTAACGCTTGGTCAAACGTGGAAAAAGAACTAGGATCCCAAAGGAAAACTCTCAAAGTCTGCAGAACCAGGACAACCAGTGCACCTCAAACTATAATTTACAGTACACAACTTATGCAGAAGGCATTGCATCTACACCGAACCTCAGCAGGTTAACAACCACAGCTGCAAATGAAAATTTCTATTCCACCAACCAAATAATTTTCCCATCTGGTGTTAGGGTAGATGACTAACGCTGTAGATACACTAAATACTGCACAAACCTACACGCTGCCTTTCTTTTGAATAATGCGCAACAAATGCAAGATTTAGTCAAGCAAAACGTATATTTTTTTCAACAAGTTCACCTACATTCAATTGGTTAGTGAATCGCATGCGCAGGTTTTTTTTTTTTAAGCAGCAGAAGAGTGAGTCCGCTTTGACAATGCTGCATACAGGTAAAAACACAGCGGCCGCTGCTGCAAACGTTGGCCATTTGACCTTTATGCGTTCTGACTACTGGTTGGCACATTGTAGAAACAACTCGTCTGATTTAAAAACCTTTTTAAACACCACAACTGTTACTTCTCGAAAATCTGACAACCTAATAATTTGGTGGTCTTACTAAACGTTTACTAAATAACAAAAACCTGTTTCCCCTAGGATTTTGTCGTATAGCAGCGGTGGTGATTAAGTCGTGGGCATGGGTTTATGTTGAGCTGCACCGCTGTTGAATGCATTTGGGAAACACTGACAGTTTTAATCACATTTAACCGTTGGGGTGTCTTCAAACTCGAGCTAGCAGCACACACTCCATGCAAGCCTCATTATGAAAGCACAAATATCTAAGATACAAGGGGGGAAATTGAGATTGAAATACTTACGTGGAGTATACTTCTTAGTTAGGGGACGGCGCCGCAGGCATACCACTTATAATCACTTCCGAACTGTTAGGAGTTTCAAATCGCGCCATATCCCATAATGCTGTACGGTTCAAGTGCAATTCAAATCTTACAGTAATATGTTGTGTTATGAAAGAGGATGGCCTAGCATACATTGATTTCACAGTAAAATTTTGAATACCATGTTTTACTGTGAAATAACACAGTTAAATGTTGTGAAATCCTGGAAATTTTTTAGTGTAGATTGGGTGAACCCAGGTTGGTTTACTGAGTTGATATCCTCCATCGTGGTATCACTTATGCATGATTGCGGTTGTTAGGGTTAGTGATGCCAGATAACAAAAAGATATCCTGGGCATGTTGAACTGGCTTCGTGGTATAGGCCCTAGGTTTTAAATCCTGCTTAGCTAGTTATATTACGCAGGGGGGAACACTGGAAGAGAACCGTTAGAAAGTGGGATTATGATTACAGTAAGAAGTGTTTTTTTTCTTTTTGTCTTTTTTTTTAAACATGATACCTATCCTCTCAAATGGTAAATATGATGAGGGAGCCTTGCATTATGTTCTATTTTAAATGTCCCCATTTAGTAAAATTAAAAGTAAAGCACATGTGTGTGTTGTGATGTCTGTAATTTTCACATAAACCTGAAACAGCCCACAAAGTTCCCCAAAGAAATCTGGTAATTGACTTTGACTTTCAAGTGGAATTTGTCATCTTGACATAATCTGTGATGAAACACAATTTTCGTTGTGTCTCTAGGACCTCCAGAAAGGACTGTCCTGATTTTGTATGGTTTTTCATACTGACATAATATTTCATATAGACAAGTGTGTGTGTGTGTGTGTGTGTGTGTGTGTGTGTGTGTGTGTGTGTGTGTGTGTCTGTGTGTGTGGCTAGAGAACACCACGCTGTGGTTCCTGTAGTGATGTACCAATTATCTGACGCCCAATTGTTCCTCGTTAATCACAACAAGATGCAGAAGAGCACATTCCTTTCCTCAGTGGCGCTTGATTATTGTTTTCTATATTTTTATTTTTAAACACGTGTGTTCGTTTATGAAGATGCTAGGACTGAGCTAGCACAGCTAAAGGACCCTTGTCCTTTCAGTTTCGGTGGTCTAAAAAAAATAAACGAGTAAATCAAATCAGGAGGAGGAGGGAGTTGAAGGAGAAAATGAATCACTTAGTCCTGAATAGTATCTCCCCAGGAAAGAGAATGAAGTCCCGCGCTGGAAGGAGCAAGCAGGAAGTGCTTCCTGGAAGTTTGCCACAGACGCCTGGTACTGTTACATTACCTTGAGGCCTCCAGGACTCTCAACATCCTCTAAATGTATTTTTTATCTCATAAAAAGCCACTACTTCTACCGTTACATCTGTGTGTGTGTGTGTGTGTGTGTGTGTGTGTGTGCGTGCGTGCGTGCGTGCGTGCGTGCCTGCGTGTGTGTACTCCTACAGTACAAGAAGGAATGACGATGACTGTTGTTGCACAATCATTATTCCTTGTGTTTCCCTATTTATCCACATGTTTAGGGAACCAAGGAGGAAGGCTAAACAAATTGTTTTTGTTTTTTTGCATTTTCTTTTCATGAGCATCAACTAGGAGAAAGGCAAAAGGGAATTCCGTTTGTTCCGCTTGTGTGATAATCAAAAACCGTAAAAAATATATATTATAAAAAATGTGACAATCTTGTCCTCTCTGTTTCTCTCATTACTAAAATATCTCTGTCAAAACGTTGAGTGGGATTTGGGTGGCTAATCCAACTTGTATTACTGCATGCTTGACCAGTAATTTCTCCTCTTCCCGGAATCCTATGAATATCCTGTCGGAGTTGGCAGGGGACTGTCCCGTTGTCTATGGTAACAACCTAGTTAGCGACAGGTTCAGTGGATCGAGAGAGAGAGAGAGAGAGATGGAGTGAGAGAGAGAGAGAGATACTCTCTTCCCACTGATGAATTCACTTCAACATATTTTGCTTAGTCAACATTTGCTCACTGTGACTAATTGGATTAGCATGTGGTTGTTGGTTGGTTGGAGGTTGTTTTTTTTTACATATTTTTTCCTTTTCCCTTTTTGTTATTCATCAAAATGTTTCAAGCTGGTATCCTCTTCCTAACCTTGCTCCCAGATGAAGACGGTCTCTTAGTCACAACGAGCCCTGCTGGGAGTTTACAATCATCTTATGTGACGTTTGCAATCTTTCACCCCCAGACATTTTGCATACAATTGAAAACGAGAGAGAAAGAGTGAGAGAAAGAGACATAGAGAGAGAGAGAGAGAGAGAGAGAGAGAGAGAGAGAGAGAGGGAGAGAGTCAGAGAGAGTCTCGTCTGTGCTTGAATGTTTTGGGAAGATGGCTGAGCTGATCCAAAGTATTATTCAGAGCAGATTCAAGTTCTGACGTGGAGATAAAAGTCTTGTACAGAAACAGGAAAGAAAAAATGGTTTCTCCAATTGACTTGTCTCCATGCATCCATCACCCCTCCCCCCCCCCCCCCCCCCACCCTATCCCGTCGCTGTTCCCTGTCCCTGTCACCTCCATAGACAGGTGGAGTATTGAAAACGACTGCTCCACTCTGAGCCGTGCGCGGACGGGAAAGACCCGGAAAGACGGAGAGACCAGAGTTCACTCCTCCTCCTCTGCCCCCCCCCCCTTCTCCTTTTTCTCTCTCTTTCCCCAGAGCTACATGGAGCCATTAGTCAAGACTTTCTCTCGCGTCGAGCAGACAAACCCAAGATGACATAATAGGTTTGCTCACTGTGTCTGCTCTTAGGACGGCGAGTCCTTGGGATTTGTAGTTTGTCGTGGGTGACAGAGCTTTTTCTATTCCCACCACTACACTACAGTATGACTGACATAGGGGATACATGGATTGTTGTTTCGTTCCAACAAGGAATGAAAAGGTCGAGTTGGTTTTTAAGTAGCCCAAAGGATGAGAGGGATTGTGAAGAAATGGAAAACAATGTGAGTGCAGAAGAAAGCCCGGCAGAAAAACACACGTCATATACAAGCTGACTGTATGCGTTGCAACGGTTAAATGCAATGTATGTGTGTGTGCGTGTGTGTGTGTGTGTGTGTGTCTGACTATACGCGTTGCAACAGCTATATACAGTGTGTGTGTGTCTGTGTGTGTGTGTGAGTCAGCTAAGTATGCTCCATCTCAAACCTTTCAAAAGTCACCCATAATTGTTGCATCACATGGAATGCAGAATTTATAATGTGTGTATGTTTGCTGTTACTTATGTATATGTAGAAGTGCTTTTGAGTCTGTATGCCTGTTATGCATGTGAGTCTGCTTATATGTCTATATGGCTAGTACTGTGAATGTGTGCACTTGCTCCTAACTTTATGTGTGTCTGCGTGCATCTGTGTGTGGGTGTGTGTGAGAGAGAGAGGGAGTGTGTATGTGTGTCTGCATGTGTGTGTGTGTGTGTGTGTGTGTGACAGAGAGAAAGAGAGCGTGTGTCTGCATGCGTGTGTGTGTGTGTGAGAGAGAGAGAGAGAGAGCAAGAGAGTGTGTGTGTGTGTGTGTGTGTGTGTCTGCGTGCGTGTGTGAGTGTTACTGCGGAGGGGAATCCATCATCTTCATGCTCTTATTGATGCGGCCGCCAGTGCCGGCAGAGGCCCATCACACAGAAGACCAGAGGGAGGCTCAACAAAGCACTCACTGTAATTAGCTCTCCACTGTGACATCAGCCTGAGCAGTGCTGACACACGCACGCACGCACGCACACACACACACACACTTAGACTTAAATGCACGCCCCTTTACACAAAGCACGAGTAACACTCATACACGCACCAATGGCTATTACAGGGATACCAACAAACACACACAAAATGCTCGTGGAATCAGATACCTATGAAATTACAGACACACATACCGGAACATACATGCACGCACGTGCACACACACACACACACATTGGATGACTGATGGGTAACGTGAAATGAATGGGATGGAAGGTTAAGTCAACGTTTGTTTAGGAGTGAAGTTGTGTCATTCATAGCCAGCGTCAACTCTACATAATTCATAGACTTCTAATCCCTTTGGTATTCTCCTGCTTTTTTTCTTTTCTTTATTTCTTGTAATGTTCCTTTACTATAATGGAAATGACTTATTTATTTGGGGGGGGGGGGGGGGGGGGCAGTGATACATAGATAGAAATAAATTGTAACATGCATGTCTCCATGGTGAACAGCCGCAAAGCACTGACACAATTTTGCCTCATGACTCATCAAGTGAAAGTATGATGAATTATTTTCTATGGGGGGAAGGGGGGATGTGCAGAATGCAGCTGTTGTTCCTTATTTTCCTTTCTTTTTTTTCTTTTCTTTCTTTCTTTCTTTCTTTCTTTCTTTCTTTCTTTCTTTCTTTCTTTCTTTCTTTCTTTCTTTCTTTCTTTCTTTCTTTTTCTTTCTTTCTTTCTCTCTCTCTCTCTCTGTCTCTCTCTTTCTCTCTCTCCCCACGCTGACTTCTTGCATACAAGTACATCTGCTCATCATGCCCTCTGGGAGTACAGCTGGGCATCGGCCTCCATATAACAATATAGCTAAGTAGGGTCGGAGGGAACGAGAGAATCAGGGAGGAGAGAAGAGGCAGAAAGAATGATGAGAGGAGCGGACAGTGGGGGAGAGGAGAGAAGTGGTGGGGGGTGAAACAAGCAGCTTTCATAATGTTCACATCTTAAACCAACCAATAAGTCAAGCATATGATTTCATGTTTGGAAGGTGTACAGTGCCGTGTAATATGCAACCACTTTACAATTTGTGACCAATGAAAACACCCAAAGAAAATTAAAAACCCAAAGAAAGAATCTCACTAAACATTATGTTATACTTTTATTTTTTGACATTACCCTAAAACACTGTGATTCAGATATTACTGCATTATCTTAACAACTACTACCATAGTAACTTAGCCATCCACAGGGGAGCCAACAAAAAGCTGGTAAATTAACTATAGAAATAGATACTAGATACCATTGTTTAACACTTTCACAGCCCCAACACCGTCAATAATATCACATTATGTAGCAGATGCTTTTATCCAAAATTCCTTAAACTGAAATTAGGATTAAGTGCCTTGCTCAAGGGCACACTAGTGGTGGTGCTCTCAGGTGTGAATTCATTACCTTTTTGTCACCAGGTAGCAGCTCTACCACCACTATCCCTGCAAAGCTTCCCTTCGTTCCGCGGGCCGGCGGGCAGGCGGATGGACGGACGGACGGACAGACAGAGACTGTTTCTGCGGTTTCTGCTTTCTCCTCTTTCCTACATTCACCCTCTATTTCTCTTTCTTTATACATTTCCATCTCTTGCTCCTCTATTTCTTTTTCTCTTCCTGCTCTCATTATCTGCCTCTGCACCTCCCCATTTCTCTCTCTCTCTCTCTCTTTCTCTTTCTCTCGCTCTCCCTCGCTCTCTCTCGTTCTCTATATTTCTCTCATCTCCCTCTCTTACTCTCTCACTCTATCTTTATTTCTCTCTATCTCTCTATCTAACGCTCTCTCTCGCGCCATCTCTCTGCCACAGTCTCTTCTGGGCGCTGTCCAGATCTGTGTGATAGTGTTTAACTGGACAGGCTCACATTGAAAGGGAGCCGACCTCGACAATTACCTGGCCGACACGCCGGCTAACGACAGGCTTCCTATTGGCCGTCTGTCCTCGGCCTAGCCAGGGATCTGACAACCAATCCACGTTTCCTATTGGCCGTCTGTCCGTCCACAGCCTAGCCAGGGACTCCTATTGGCCTTCTGTCCGTCCACATCCTAGCCAGCGATCTGACAACCAATCCACGTTTCCTATTGGCTGTCTGTCTGTCCACATTCTAGCCAGAGATTCCTATTGGCCATCTGTCAGTCCAAAGCCTAGCCAGGGATCTGTCGACCAATCCACGTTTCCTATTGGCCGTCTGTCCGTCTACAGCCTTGCCAGGGATTCATATTGGTTGTCTGTCTGTCCACATCCTAGACAGCGATCTGAGAAGCCAATCCACATTTCCTCGTCCCTCCACCAGACCTTTGTCCAATTGGCTGCGCTGGACTACAATCTTTCTGTCCTCATTGCTAATATGGCTTGACAGAGACTGGATGGAGTGTGTGGTGAGTGTTTTTGTTTTGTGCTCGGTGCATTCTGTCACAGCAGTTGTTGTTGCTGTTGTTGTTGTTGTTGTTGTGATATCAGTTTAAATATGGTATAAACAGTTCGTCATCAGTGAAGGCTCTAATGACCTTGAAGATTCACATGTATTTTCGTCGACTCTGGTATGAGATCTGTGAGGATTATAGATAAAGAGGGAAAATGGGTCTCACAGTAACTGCTTGTTTAGAGGGCCCGGAATTTCATACTACGCCCCTGGTTTTGTGTGATGTAACTCCTGTAATTAAGACAGGACTCAGTGTACAGCCTTTTTCACATTACTGGATAGGGACCCAGTGTAGAATTGTGTCAGGACCGTGCAGTAGTTGGTGGATTCGCTTTGTTGCCAGGTCAGTAGGTCAAACACACACACTTACACACACAAAAACACACACACAAATACACAAACACACACACATGTTTTAAGAAGGGCAAAGGTAATGTATCTGAACTCAAAACCCACCACGTACAGAAAGCTAAGCAAAAATTACAAATAATGAATTGTGCTTTGTGTCAAACCATTGACCAGCCTGGACTATTAGGTTGCTAGCAGAGAGATATCCCCTTGTTACGCAATGAAAGATTCAGCCTTGAGTGGTCGCACCTCATTTAGATAAATGGAGCAAGTCAAGATGGCTAAAACCAAGAGGAAAAGAGACGCAGGTTTGTGCCTCTGTGGTTGACAAGAGTAAACACAGGAACAGTACATATCCCTTCCCTCATATGGCTCCCAGGGACTCTAACTCCGCTAACTACAGTCCACAGCAAGCCTAAAGTAGTGGCACACAAAAATGATGACGCGCTCTGGTTTGTGAATCGATGAAGACTACTGGCCGGGTACCAGTTATAGACGAAGATTTAACCTTGGTTTTGTGGTAAGCAGAGCGTTTATTTTTGCTGATGGGCGGAGGCACATAGAGCAGAATAAAACTCTCTCTCTGTCTCTGTCTCTCTCTCTGTCACTCTCTCTCTCTCTCTCTCTCTCTCTCTCTCTCTCTCT